>CM022181.2:8532274-8556617 GCA_011420285.2 Erysimum cheiranthoides | reverse complement strand
GGTGTGACGATACGCAACTTCAAGAACTCCAGTTTCTCGAACGTAACTGAAGTGTAGAGACGAGTCTAATACCGGAAGATCAACACACGAACGGAAGTGTTTGCCGTTGTTAAACTTGTGAGAGCCGCATCTAGTCTCAACTGCTTCACCGGTTGTTGCTGTTGTAGTGTATGGAGCCAGGACGAAGAGAAAACACAAAACCATAAAAACTGATCTTGAAGTTGAAGACAGAGACATGATGATGAAATTTCTGAGAGAACACGAAGGTTATTTGAAATCTTTAGAAGTGAGACTTTGAGTTGTGCAACTTGTCTATTTATACAGAGACATGATGCTGAATTTTCCTCACCGACATATTTGTAATATATTTTGTATAGTTTGTTTTCTTGTTTTCGCCAAACTAATTTCCATATTTTTGTACTTTTCCTTTTTTGCTAACAAATTAAATCTCCATAAATCTCCAAAATTAAATTTCCTTTCCCACAGCATTAACCCATTCCTTATCCAGCCTAGCTTCTGAATATTTTGTTGGTATTTTAATTTTGGTGATGACATTAATGAAAGCACTGAAAGGCTGAGATAAGTATGAATAAAAGATATAGTTTTGTAATGGATATGGGGAAGTTTTATGAGTATTATCATTAGTAAGAGTATTATTATTATAACAATGAAATCCTGCAAATGGAAGGCAGTTTTCTCTGCCGAGTTGGTTTAAGCTCAGAAGGAGTAGAAACCAGAGAGGATGACTCATCATGATGGTGAGGAGCATCAGAAGATGGTTGCACTAGAGGCAAATGTCCATCATTGATTTGTGCAGGGAGAGAAATATGAGAAAAGAAATTCATTGCATCATCTTTGATATTAGATGATGCAAAAGGGAAGATATCCTCATAGAATATGACATGTCTAGAAATAGAAACTGAGTATGTCTCTATATCTAATAGCTTGTAGCCTTTGTAACCTGATGGATATCCTAAGAAAATACAAGCCTTAGCTCTACGATCAAACTTAGTTCTAGACTTAGGAGAGGTAGAGGTAGAACAGTAACATAAACACCCAAAAGCCTTAAGACTATGATAATCAGGGATTTTAGATGTAAGTCTCTCAAAGGGTGTTTGATTATCTATTACTGGAGAGGGTATTCTATTGATTAAGAAGCAAGCTGTCAATACACAATCTCCCCAATACTCTAAAGGAACCCCAGATTGAAACATGAGAGCTCTAGCTACATTCAACAAATGCTGATGCTTTCTTTCTACAACAGAGTTTTGCTCAGGAGTTTCAGGACATGAATGAAAAGCTTTAATTCCAGTTTTTAAGTACAAGTTATGAAACTTCAATTCATGCGCATTATCAGACCTCACAGAACAAACTTTAGCATTGTATTGAGTTTCTACCATTTTGAGGAAACCAGGAAAAACTTCTAAGACATCCGATTTTTGCTTTAACATGTATAACCAAGTCGCTCTACTAAAATCATCTACAATTGTCAAGAAGTATCTAAAACCATCAACAGTAGGCACATAAAACGGTCCCCATGTATCAATGTGAATCAATTCAAAAGGTTTTTCCTTCATATGATTCAAAGATTTAAAAGGCAAATGTTTCCTACTCCATCTATCATCACTGTTTGACCATTAGGTAACCTAACATAGGTTCTTTCTAAGGTTTTGTAATCTCTAAAAAGGCTTCTATCATGAGTAACATGGTGACTGGCTCCTGAATCTATGACCCAAGCTCTAGGAGACAACTCAGTTTCATGAGGTATGGAAGAAGTCAACATGTCATAGAAAGTAAGATCATATAAAGATAGAAATATACCAGACATCTGTGAGATGGATGGTACTGAAGTTGAAGGCGAAGCTATGGCTTTATCAGGGCATGAAGTAATGCTGGGGGACTGAAGTTTGGTGCTCAGATAAGAGATCATCTGTTGAAGCTGTTCTTTAGATATGTCTTCACTCACATTGTCTTTAGTCTGATCAGCCATTCCTCCACATGACCAGTACTGGCCAGGTTTGTGCTCCAACATAAGTATTCTTTTTAGCTCGCGGATTGTCCTGGTGGATAGCCATGTAGTTTGTAAGCATTTGTCCACAGTATGTCCGATTCAGGAACAATGAGAACACTTTGGTTTCTGGAAGTTTCCCTGAGCCATAAAGAGTGAACTCTGATATGGAATCACGGCTTGAGCGTGAAAGGCAGTAGGGTTCGACACTGGTCTAGAAGACACTCCCACTATTCTCTGACTTTCATCTTGATCCAAGATATTGTAGATTTCATTCAATCCTGGCCTTGGCTTCATGTTCAATATTTGACCTCTGATATTGCCAAATTCATCATTTAGTCCCATAAGAAACTGTATGATGCGACTTGTTTCAGCTTCTTCTAGTAGTTCTCTGACTTGATCACATTCGCACTTCTTTACGTCCTGCACTTTGTATTAGCTAGTTGTTCCCAAAGCGTTTTCTTCTTAGTAAAGTAGCTAGACAGATCCATTTGACCTTGTTTCAGAGTCATAACAGCTTGCTCTAGCTGATATTCTTCTTGGTAGATTGTTTACTCTGAACCGTGTAAACAAATCTGTCCACATTTCAGAAGCGTCTTGATAATAGAGTATACTATCATAGATCTCCTTGCTAACAACGTTCAAAATCCACGATTTGACCATATTGTTGCATCTAGACCATATCTTGAAGCTACAATCATTTTCAGGAGGTCTAGGAAGTGATCCGTCTATGAAACCTAACTTATTCTTAGCATCTAGACTGGTTCTCATCGCAATAGACCAAATGTTGAAATTAGTTCCATCAAGGCTATGAGCAACGATTAATAAACCTGGATTATCGGAATTTTGAAGGATGAAAGGACTGTCGAGATGCTCGGTGTTCTTCGGCAACAATCCTTGACCTCCATAGATATCGATCTAATCGGACGTTGGTTCCTAGCTAACAGCTCATCATCTTCTCCAATCGTCGAACCGTGAGTTATTTAGCTGCAGAACCTTCTCCATATCCGGTTGGTTGTTGTTTGTTGTTTTTCTTTTGTTTGTGTTGTTGTTTTGTTGTTGTTGTTTTGTTGTTTTTTTTGTTTGTTGTTTTGTTGTTGTTTTGTTTGTAACACTCCCTCAGTTTTCCCAATTTTCGCACCATTTTCGCCGTCGATTGATTGTGCGGAAGGACAATCGATGATGTAGAAGACGATTAATCGGTTCGAATTTGCAGAATCTGAAGAAATTTGAGCTCAAATCGAAGAAATTTAGCGGAAATGCTCTGATACCATAATAGATTCGGAGAGCAAAGAGAGGAATATCAAAATATCTTCTTATTTTCGTAAAATGTAACAAACTATACAAGCCAATGTTATATACAATAAACTGGGAATCTAAACCGGATTCTAATTAACTTAACCGGCCCAAAACCAGCTCACTATATACATCTAATAGAGTCGATCTTGCTTTGCTTTGGAAGAGAAGAGATTTATGAATATTCGGAGAGTTTCACTTCCATTTTTTTTTTTTGGTGGGAGTCTCACTTCCATTTTTTATAGTTGAGAATCGTTTTTCTTTTCTCCTTTGGGAATAAATTTCCATTTTTTAACAGAAAACAAAAAAAAAAGAGAGACAAAAATCCATTTTATACTATTGTATTTCCTTTTTTTGCTAACGAATTTCCCTATATCTATTACTTTTCAAATTAGAAAAAAAATATTTTATTTTTTTTTGTTAAAATTAAGAGAATCAATACATATAGTCTTTTGAAAAATTTAAAGTTATATAAATTCTACTGTTTGTTACGGAGAACGAGGTGGACATTGCCTTCGTGGCAGCAGGGCCGGTCCATAACTTTTAATAGTGACCTTACTAAAGCCCATTTTGGATTGTTGGGCTTTTTGTATAGAGACAAAGTCTGATAAGGACCTTTTGCTCAAAACGAAATCTGAAACCTCCCCTAGTAATATTGAATTTCGTTTTGATTTAAATTTAAATCCAAAAACAATACAATTACCCTGTTATCCTTCATAATTTTAGTTTATTACACAGAAAACCTGGGTTATAACCACCCACCCATTTCGATTTCGGATCTCAGTCGGATTCTCTATTTTTTTAAAAGAAAAATCAAAACCGTTTTTATTTTCTTAAAAACAAAATCGAAACCACATTTGTTCTCCCATTTTTTTCAAAGGCAAAATCGAAACCGCTCTTATTCTCTCCCGATTTGCAGTGAAACTGGGAGAACTAGGGTTACAAGATGGTGCAAACAAGAAGGGGTTTGATGAGGGATAAGATTGGCGAAGTTGGAGAAGGATCAAGGGCTTCTAATCCGGCGGAGGAGCATTCGAAACCGGCGGATGAGGCTTCGATTGCGGCGGATGAGACTTCTATTGCGGCGGGTGTGGCTTCGAATTCGGCGGGTGTGGCTTCAATTTGTGGCGATGAAGAGTATAATAGGTTGCAAGGAGGAACTAGGGTTCCGGAGGAAGCAGAAGAGAGAGAGAGATGGTTCCAGAAGCAACAGAAGAAGAGAAAGAGGAAGAGAAAGATATGGTTCCGGAACCAAGAGAAGAAGAGAAAGAGGAACAGAAAGAGGGTGCGGCTTCGATTCCGGCGGTGGAGAAGGTTATCGAAGATAGAGTGGAGGGTGAGGCTGCGATTGCGGCGGTACTAGATTCACTTCGCGACCAAGAGGACCTAAGAGAGTCGCCGGAGCAAGTTGCTTCTCTCGGAGAAGGAGGAAAGAGGCGGAGACAGTTAGGATTGCGGCGGAAGGAAATTCTGAGGAAGAATCGGTGGATAAATCCGTATCTCTGAATTCAAAGAATACAGAAGACGAAGACGGAGGAGATGGATCGGGATCCAAATCTGTGGAATCAAGTAACAGAGAAGACGAAGAAGGAGAAAAATTGGATCCAGAAGAAAGTGTGGAAGAAGAAGAAGAACAAAGAGAACAAGAAGAAGAAGAAGAACAAAGAGAAGAAGAAGAAGATGAGAGCGAGGACAGAGAGCAGCAAGTCCCAAATGTAAGCACTTACTTTGAACTCTTGCTTTGGCGGGTATAATTGAATTATAAATTTGGTAGAAGTCGGAAGAAGTGTAAAGCTGGTAAAACCTAAGACAACTAGAATGTGTGAAAAACTGGTAAAACTGGGTAAAACTTGGTAGAATTTGAGATATCTTTGATGAAAATGGCTTATTGTTGCAGGATCCGGATGAGGAACTGGCGGCTATGGGACCTTTAGGAATGTACTTCCCTCCAAGCGAGTACCAAAAGAAAATCAAGATATCGACAAGGTGTCGTATCTATGAAACTGTGAATTACCTAAAGGAGGGCTTGGAGCACCAGCTGACTAAGAGGGAGTTGGATTGGTTTGAGAAGCATCCACAGTTCAAGCACATATTTGATGAGTCCCAAAATTACCGTTTTCTATATAGGATTTAGCTTTGTATTTTGAGTCAACTAACTTATATTAGATATATATTAGGACTATATGCTTTACTTAGTGTATTTCAGGTCTGAGAAGCAAATATTGGAAAAGGAAGAGTTTTGGATCAATTTGGATGCAAATATAGATTGAAAGATGCAGAGTCCAGTAGACCCGTCAGAAGTATGGCCTCAGACGAAGACCTTCCCACCGTTGGATCTTGCTAAGATTTGGACACAAGATAGCCAAGGGAGTTAGCTTTCATCTCCAAGTGGTTTGAAGGAAATCCAACGGTGCAATCAAAAGTTATGGCCGATTTACTGAAGACATGTCAACCTGCCGACGAAGCTGACGTGGCAGAGAATGGGATCGACCGGTCCACAAATGGGATCGATCGATCCGGCCCATGGACCGACCATTCCAGGCCCAGGATCGACCGGTCCACCGCCTCTTTTGCCTCCTCTCCAAGACTTTCCATTTCTTTTGTTTCCTTTTGTTGCTCTCTCCTTTTACTATATAAAGGGGGCTCGCCCATTGTATCAAACACACCTTTTCAGAGCAGTGGCTCTCTCTTTTGAGAGCTGTAGCTCTCCCCCAGTTTTATAAATATTTTAGTTTCCTTTTTATAGCTTTCTTTTTAGGTTTAGATTCTTTAATAAAGATGTTTCCTTTTGTGTTCATCTTTGTTCTTGTTTCTATGCTTAAGTAGTTTCTTTATTAGGCTAGGGTTTCTCTGAAGGGATGTGACCGATTATTAGGTTGTGAGATTTGGGAATTTACTTTATCGTTCTTCTTCTATTGTTATACTTAATGCTTAGGGCTTGAGTAGCTAACTTGTTCTAAGATCTTGTGTGATTAAACTAGGTACAAAAGTAGTGTTTAGTCGCTGGAATCAACACTAGACGAGCAAGGTTTTATGGCTTGAGGCGAAAGCCCGGGCCATAACATCTTGTGAACATATCAATCCTATTCTTAATGCTAGTATTACTCTAGGGAACGCGCGAGAGCGGTTTTCTAATATAGTATTACTAAGTAGGTGTTTGCGCGAGAGCGAGATGTCTTATTAATTGTGAATTGAGTTCTAGAACGTATTTTAATATTCTCTACTAATTGATTTAATTGTTTTGTCACATCCTGGATGGTTTCACTATGCCTAATATTCTTTTATTATTATTGCTTATTTATTTTATCGCTAGGTGGTTAGAAAATCAAATACTTATTTTATCTTAGCTTAATTTAATCTATTGATTTAAAGTGTATCTCTGGTCTCTGTGGATTCGACCTTAAAGTACTACTATGATTACCGTTTTGATCCGGTATAGTGTATGATAGGTTTTTATTTGTTTACCCGTTTAGGAAGAGATCAATATTCCACATGAAAAGGGATCAAACTCACAAGGTTATGGCAATGTGGATGCTTCTTCTTCGAACGGCACGTATAGATAAAAAGAAAGAAGTATGGTTCGTGGTAAATGGTGTACCAATCCGCTACAGTCTAAGGGAGCATGCTTTGATTTCGGGGTTAGATTGTCGGTTGTATCCTCTGGATTATAATGATGCGGGGTCAGATAAGTTTAAGAAAAAATATTTTAAAGGGAAGAAAAAGATTACGATTGAAGACGTGAGGAAACAGCTGGATGTAATGGTACCAGATAGAACTGATGACAGGTTGAGGATGGCGGTGCTTTACTTTTTATGCACCGTCATGGTAGGGCAAACCAAAAACTCTGGTAAACATGCTTCAGGAGTGGACAAATTTTGTCTGAAAGCGGTGGATGATCTGAACTTTTGTACGAACTTTCCTTGGGGGAGATACTCATTTGAGTATATGTTAAGATCGGTGTCGCATACAATGAGCCATTTTGGAGGGGTCGTGCAGGGAAAGAACCATCCGGTTCCAGGTTTTTGTATTCCTCTGGAGGTAAATGATTTCAAAAATTAAGGTCTTTTGTTATTGCAAATACAATTTATAGGTGATCTAACTTTGTTATTTGTTATGATAGTTATTACCATTTGAGGCAATTCCACAATTGGGGAAGGAGTTCTTAGAAGCAACTCCTGATGTGGATGAAAACTGTCCTAGGATGTGCAGAAGACAGTTCAAGCAAATCAGTATGACAGGATGGCCTCTGGAGAAAATATATGCAGCACTTGGTACAACTACGGTCAGTTATCCTTCAGTTATACGAATGTCAGTTATATGAGTTATATTTTGGTAAATTTGGTAAATTATGTATTTTAATGAGTCTGTTTATTTCATTGTTTAAACAGGAGATTACTAGTCTCATTACACGTTTGATCGGAGAAAGATCTTTTCTCCAAGGACTTATGGAGGAAGGCGATGAAGATGATATCTATGATTCAGTTGTTAATAGTTGGATGAGACGTCTTTGTAGAGGATTGCCTGTATATTTTGAAGAATTATACGAGCAAGATGTGGCTTCCCGGGCAGAGCAACACCATGAGAATGTTGAGGTAGATGATGAACAACCGAGAGTAGACACAATTGAATTGGTTGATCTTATGAAGGACTTGAAGGAAGATTTCCAAAAACAGATGGAGAACATGAAAGAGGAAATGCAAACACAAATGGATACCATGAAAGAGGAGATGCAATCACAGGTGGATGTCTTGCAAACACAGGTGGATATCTTGCAAATACAGTTGGATAACCAAAAAGATCCTTCAAAGGTAATAGTTTGCGATATGAAGAGATGTTGAAATATTAGTGAATTTTTTTAAAAAAAATTTCGCATCCTGGCAGGCTACAGCGAGTACTTCTGAGGCGGCAGGTGGTGGAAGCAAGAAGAAGAAGAGGAAGAGGGAGAGGGAGAGGAAGAGGGATGGAAAGGATGGAAGTACTAAGAAGAGTCGTCAGTCTTAGTAGAAATGAAGACTGAATTTATGTTTAAGTTACCTTTATTGTTTCCTTATGCTTTTGAATTAGGAGTATCTCCAAAACAGAATAGGAAAGTACTTGTCTTTTGGTATTTTGAGAAGTTATTTTAATCAGTAAAACTTAGTAATTATGGGTAAAACTGAGACAACTATGTAAACTAGGTAAAACTGATAATACTATGTAAACTAGGTAAAACTGATAAAACTATGTAAACTTGGTAAAACGGAGAAAACTGTGTAAACTTGGTAAAACTGATAATACTATGTAAACTAGGTAAAACTGATAAAACTGTGTAAACTTGGTAAAACTGATAATACTATGTAAACTAGGTAAAACTGATAAAACTATGTAAACTTGGTAAAACTGATAATACTATGTAAACTAAGTAAAACTGATAATACTATGTAAACTAGGTAAAACTGAGAAAACTATGTAAACTTGGTAAAAAAAAACTAGTAGATTAAAGTAGTAGATTTAAAGGTCTAACAACAATTCCGAGTCTTAAGGAACTAAACAACAGAGGTAGTCACACAAAAGAAACAAGAAGGATTAGTCTTCATACATTACAGAAATATAAATCAATCAAAGCAACATTGTTCCAAAATCCGGATACGACTGTCAAATTCATCCAAATACCCATTCAGTTTGGCAATCTCTTCATCCTTCTCTTTATCCTTCTCTTGTATCTGCTTCACTTCATCCTTCAGTTTGACAATCTCTTTATCCTTCTCCTGGATCTGTTCTTTCATTTGAGAGATTTGGCAATCATGTGAAGCGAAGTCCCTCATTCGCTCACTATGCTTATCCACAGTTTTTCTTAAACTCCGAGTCTCTTCTTCAATTGCATGTACCCAGTATTTGCGCCTGTGTAACCCATCGTTCTACACAACAAACTGATAATTAGGATCTAGCCCAATTCTCATAAATCTAAAAACCCTAATTCGATATGGGTTTCACCTCAAATTCCATTTGACTAAGAATGAAATTACCTCATAATTAACGCAAGTCAAGTATCTCTTTTTTTCAGTTTCGGTGTCAGATATCTCCTCCACGATCCGTTCACCACACGGACATTGCAGAGGCACTCCCCAGTCACCGTCGGCTACGGCCTGTCGCCAGTTGTCAAGCTTCTTCAACCTCGCCATGTCGACGTAGTACGGGTCACAGCATGAATCGGTGGAATCATCGGAGGATGACATTGTTGCGAAATTAGAGAACTCGATGACAGAGAGAGGTCGAGAGGAGAGAATAGGAGAGAGAGGCTGATAAACGAAAATGAATGGAGGAGAGAAGGATAAGATAAGATTGTATTTAAAAATTATAAATTTTTAAAATTTAAAATTTAAAATTTTAAAGGAATGGGCGGAAACTCGTGTAGCACGTGTGCGCCGTTTTCTCTCATAAAATCAGACACGTGCTCAACGTGTGCGCCGTCTTTTTGGCTACAGTTATACCCAGTAATTTCGTATTACCGAAATTGTTCATAGTTGTACATTTGAGGTTTTCCTGTATTTCCAGTTATACACAAACTTAAAAAAATAATTCTTAGTTATACAGTTTAGTAAAGTATATTAACATGTATTTTGCAGCTTTCTATGCAGTCAAATGTTCAAAACACACAGATCCTTACTTTTGTCATCATACCTTGGAGAATATTCACAAAGTTACATACAAAGTATAGGCAAACTATGAAGTATCATATATTTTATCAATACAATTTAAAATTTCTAATTACTAATTTCTTATTATCAATTTAAAGTGTAGTCTTACTAATTATTCGTATTATCAATGTGAATTAATATCAATGGTAGTTAGTAATTATTCGTATTATTCGTATTAAAATACTATTAATAAGATCATACAGTTTAATGATAGTTACACTAGTAATACGATATTACAGTTTTTTGATAGTTACACTAGTAATACAAAAACTGAAATAGAGTTGCCACAACAGAAGGGAAAAACCAGTTTCCAAAAAAAATAAAAAACCTAATTTCACAAAGTTTAACATAGGAATACAACATCAAAGGTGTGATAATACAAATCAAACATTAGAAGGCTCTCCAAATAATATCCATTGAAGTCGTTGTCGCTTCCGCCTTTTATTTTGCGTTCTTGGACGCTTACCCTTTTCTCCTGCTGATGGAAACCTTGTAACTCTTCTTCTTCCTTTCTTCTTTTTCGGATCTGGAGGTATGATTTGCTTGCTCTTAATGTCTTCTGGAACATCCCAGTGATCCTTATGAGGAACTAGATATATTGTCCTGTAATACGCCTTTGTCCACGTTTCGGTCCAATAATATCGTGAACACAACTGATGCAACTCGAATCTATCATCATGCAGATGGAATTGAATGTAAGCAGCTAGTCCGTGTAAACAAGGATACTTTTCAATATCAAACACCCTGCAACTGCAACTTCTCTTGCGCAACTTCACCAAAAAATGTATTCCATCACTATCTATGACATTGTACTCAAGGTCGAGGGTGTTTAGCGCCGTAACATTCAATTTCTCAGCAACACCCCATTTATCGTGGCACCAGTTCTCAACAAGAGGCACCATTTTATTATGTATCGATCCAGCAGCTGCTTCTTGCCGACGCTCATTAAACCAAGCAGCCAATTTTTTAATGACCGCATCAAGCAAGGGTATCAATGAGTAATTCATTTCCTCCTTAAAAACTCTGTTCAAAGATTCCACACAGTTGCTTGTGTCTAAGTTGTATCTTTCTCCCGGAAAGCAATACCTTGCCCATTTTTCTTTCGGACATGTGCGTTTAACATACTCGGCCACGGATGGATATCTAATCTCAAAAATCTCATAATCTGCTTTGAAATCAACCTCTGTGTAATGCTTACTGCATTGTATGAATCTGAAAGCAACTACGTCTCTATTCACGTTAGAAGCATGACCTTTCACATTTTGAGACAAATGCCAAACACAATACCCATGATGAGCCCGAGGATACACCATACCTACTGCTTTGATGATACTTTGATTCCTGTCAGTCATAAATACTATTGCAGAAGAGTCTCTAACAACGGTTTTCAACATCTCAAGAAACCAAATCCAGCTTGCATCGTTCTCACCATCAAGAACACCAAAAGCTATGGGATAAATGTGACGATTAGGATCTTGAACTGATGCAAAAACAAGCACACCACCATATCCATTCTTTATAAAAGTTGCATCCATGATTATCACTTTCCTCATTTCTTGAAACCCTTCTACACTAGCTCCCAAAGCTATGAATAGGTACTTGAATTTTTCATTCTCATCCAATTTCACACGTGTTACCGTACCAAGATTCACCTTCTCTAGCATGTGCAAATAGCAATATAACATCTTGTAGCTATCTACAGGGTTACCACGCAAATTCTCAACAGCTTTATATTTTCCTCTCAAAGCTGTGGAGTATGATACACTGACACCTAGTTTTGTCTTAACAAGATCTATGATTACTTTATGACAAGGAGTTTCCATTTGTCCTGGAAATAATTCTTGCAACAGACCTGCAACTAACTCTGGTGTGCCGTGCCTTCTTATATTGCTGTCGCTTGTACTCTGACTAGCCCGAGAGCAAGTGTGCATTTTGTTGTACCTTTTAATCGCGAAAATCTCTGTCTTTGCAACCCTTGAACCTCGTATACGCCATTTACAGCCTGCTTTAGTACATGTTAGCACTACACGTCCCGGATCAGACTTCTTATGAACAAAACCAAAACTGTTAACAAAAGCACCTTTACCCACCACGTCTACCAATTTCTTCTTATTTGGAAATTCTTGAAGTAGACTTAAACCCAAACCGTCTTCCCATGGATCTTTAGCCTGAACAGGTTGTACTATAGGTGGAGGCTCAACATATTCATCACCCATATCTGATCTATCCATACCTTCATCACTTGCTACAATTCCAACCTCTTTAGTAGCTTCATCCCTTGATACAATTCCACCCTCTTTAGATTTCTCATTCTCATCACCATCATCCTCCTCTATCCACTCTATTAGTTCTTTTTGTTGTTCTTTTCCTACATATAGAGTAATGGCATTTGGTCCGACTTCCCCGCTTGACTTGTCATAGTTCTTACCAAAGGAACTCTTTACCGCTTTTGAGTGTTGTTCGGGCAGTCCAGAATTAGTTATCACCTCCACAAATAAAATGCAGCTACGGTTCTGGTGATCAATGGAAGTAAGAAAAACATACAACTCCTCATCATCTTTAATAATCGATATATCCTCACATCCAACCACCAGTGGATTGTAAGTTAATTGCAATTTCACCTTATTTTCATCTAACACAAGCTTCTTGTATATCCTTTCTTCTACCATGGCTAAAGTTATCTCTTCTGTTGATTTCTTCATCACCATACTATACATACAACCTTCACATTTAAAATGTATGCTCACATTCTTCGTCATCCTAGTAGCCTGCCAAAACAATACAAAAAACTATTTCAGTGTTTCTAGTTGTACTACTTTTACTGCCGTAATCAGTTATACAAGTTCGACCTATTTATCTCTCATATCGCAATACCACAAATTTGCTTGTCTCGGGTTCTACTCTTCAATTCACTACGATTCCACCACTGCAATCGATTTATTATCACTTTTAAGTCCTATTTCACCCACAAACCTTGCTTAAACACCCAATGTATATTCCAAATGACCAAATCGAATAGGAATTGAATAGTAGACCGAGAAACATGGATTTAAAGTTGAAAGAAGCTCACCCAAGCTGAAGAAACGGCGGCGCGAGTCACAGAACAACAATGCAGAGCTCGCCAGCACGCCGGAGATCAAGAAATCGAGCTCGACGGCGGAAGCGAGATTCAATTTCTTCTTTTTCTTTTTTTTGTTTTTTTCTTCGTAATTCCTTTTTTTTTAAAAAATTTTAACAGATTTTAGAGAAAATTCGATGAGGGTAGAATGGTCTCTTCACTTGGAGCACAATTCAAAAGTGGCATTGAGATTAAGAGAGGGCAAACTTGATTGGGGTTTGAGCAAAAGGTCCGTTTGAGACTTTGTCTCCTCATATCCCCCTTTCGTAATGAAAGAACGAAACTACCCTTCTAACAATTTTTAAATGAAAAGTGAAAGTACAACTACCTACCAGTTGTACCACAACTACCCAGTACAACTAGTACCACTACCCACCAGTTGTACCCTGTTATTCCCAGTTGTACTCCGCCTAGTGGATTCGAACCCTGGACGCACGCGCATGTCTGTCGCGCTCGCAACACACGCGCAACCACTGAGCCACTGCGTTTTTCGTTGAACACTTACTGTTTTAATTATATTTAACCCTTATCACCGTTCATTAAGGGTAATTTCGTCTTTTTGACATAGGGGGGTTTTCAGATTTTGGATTAAGAGAAAGGGGATATGAGATCTTGTCCCTACTATTTTACTTTATAGAATTTTTTGAAAAAAACAAATTGAAAAAAAGAAGCAACGTTTACAGAGCAGTAAGGGAAATGAAATTGCCGATGGAAACAAACAGAGTTTTACGCTTTGAAGGATATCCGATCTCAGCACCGTGAATATCGCCGTCGGTATAATGCTCCACCACTTCCACTCCCTTCTTCTTCATCAGCTTCGCCACATCTCTCTGCCGATCTATCATCGGATCACTCTCTCCTCCAATCACCATCACTTTCCATTTCAACCGTCCGATTTTCTCTAAATTCTCCGATCCATCTCCCACCGTCGGATTACAATACTCGTGATCTCGGTCAACGCCGACGGGAAGACATAGATCCCAGAATACGTCGGTGACTATCGGAGGACAAATCTGATCGTTCACAAGTCTAATCTCGGATCCACATCGCGCTTCGCCGCCGAAGAATGGATGGTGTAGAATCAATCCACGGATCTGTAACGGACTCAGATCAGAGACGGAATCGACGGATCTTAGCCCGACGTTGTAAGCCAAGTTCCCGCCGGCGCTAGTTCCCATGAGGAACACATTTGAGAGATCGGCGTGAGATTTGATCCACTCATCGTCGGAGTTTTTAATCCACTCCAGCGCCTCGGTCCCGTCGTCGTACGCCGCCGGTAATCTGTGCTCTGGAGCTAATCGGTAAGAAGTAGATACGACGATCGCGTTGAGATCACGAGCCATCTCGGAGCAGAAATCATGGAAGAGTTGACAATCGACGCTGCAGAGGATGAAACCTCCGCCGTGGTAATACACGATGAGAGGGAGTTTCTGAGACGAAACGCCGTCGTTTACGGCGGAGTAGGGAAGGTATAGACGGAGCCACGTTGACTTTGACTGGTTAACGGGAAGATCTTTAGAAACGACGGTGTTTTGTGGGGAAGGATCAGGTGTGGCTGCGACGCATGGGAAGATGGTGAGGTCGCGAGTGATTGAGCCATCTGGATTCTTGACGATGTTAAGATAAGCGTAAGGATCAGAGATTGGAGTTGGATCGGACATTTTTTTGCTGTGTGGTCTTTTTGGATTATAATGTGTATTATGTAACTGGAATATGCTAGTCTTTATATAATACTAGTCTACTAGATCGTGTAAAGAATTGTTTTAAAAATTAATATTGGCAGATTCACGCAAATTCTCTCATTATTTTAATGAAAATATTTACATTCAATGATCACCAAAAACAAAACAAAAAAAATGGAAAGAATTCTATTTATGTAGTCATAACTAAGGCAAATGTCAAAATATTACTAAGTTTTATTTTACGTTACTTTTAGCTGGTATGAATGAATGATACATCGATTACCAAATCAAAAGTGTTTATTTTGTGATTAATGCAGCGTAAGTGGGTAGAGATAAGATTAACCACACAAGATAATGAAAATGACAGTACAAGTGGAGAAAACGTAATGCCCTTCTTTATTTTATCTTTTTATATGCATTGAACGAGAGACTCTTCTTGGTTCACTAGTCGCTAACACTTCTTTTTAACAAATCAATATAAGTTGCTGTTGGGAAAAGCCAAAAGTGATTTGAAGTTTGACAATCTCATACTCTTGAGTAGATTTAACCATTTTATACCCCATTGTTAGTAGATTAATACCAATTTCAAGAGAATGTTATTAAGCCGTTTAAGTTTAACATAAACGATTTGATGCGGACATCCAAACCACACAATACCGGGATAATGGAACAATCAAACCAGCAGCTGAACCAAAGCTCATTCAAACCGGATGCACAAGCCTAATTAGACCCGACAAGTACATATGCTCATTGTTTGAAGCATATCAGTTCAACCATGGAGATTCAAGGCATGAAACCACTTGGAGATTGTTCACAGCTCAGCCACAAAACACCAAGAAGAAGAATCATCCCAAAAGCTATTACCATGAAGAAGTTATGGGAGTTACAAGTCAGCAATTCTCCGATGCATCCGATAAAGACCTACGATCACATAATGAATCATTCCGGCCAGACCAGGAGGAAAAAGGCAACAAGTCCAATTGTTCTAGAACCCCAACTAATCACAAGCATGCGGCGAAGTGGAATCAGCCAATTATCAGCTCACATGAAGGAGATATTGTTTTTCTAAAACAAAGGATCCTCCACTTGCCTTATTTGGAAGCTCATGGATTCAGCTGTCTACAAACGAGACTTTGGAGACCAGGAGATACATCTAACCATTTAGGAGACACATATAACCATCCAGAAGATTCATCAATCATCTTACAATGCACCACACCACACTTGATCAGGCGGATCACGTCCAAACGCCACTTACCTTATTTGGACCCGAGAGACATCAATGCACAATGGAGCTTTCCCAAATCACTTTTGCGTCTTCTCCAACTTGGTTCAGTGAACCTAGACGTCCCAAGGAGCCACCTATACACGCCCAAGCTGTCTAGGCTGAAGACCAACGGCTATTTCCATGTTTTGACCGATTCCACACTTAAGCCTCTAACGGCTAGTTTCTTCAATGTCGCCCATTTGTTTCTTTATTTAGTTGTTATGAACGTTGTACTCAGCTCTATATAAGCTGAACTCTCATTCTATTGTAAATCACCCTTGAATTTTCGAAGTTATAAAGTTTGTTCTTTTTCTCACAAAGTTTGAGTCTTTGTGTTGTTCTCTTTTCATTAGAGTTTAAGTGAGTGATTCACTTCTATTCTCTTGAAGCCACGGATCTGTTTGTTTGTGTGATTCAAACAACCTTATTCGTTCACCGATTGAGCGAGTCAATCACCCCGTTATCCATCACGTCCCCTTGAATCGATCCCACACGAGAGAAGCGATCGCCATCGTGTTAGATCTCCACCTTCATTATTCCACCTTCCGCGTCGTAAGCTTGGAATCTCGTGATCATCAAGTGATCTAAAGTTGGAGTGATTCCAATCTTGCATCATCTGGTATCAGAGCTTCAAAAGCTCCTATCCCCCAAGGTTGTATCTCTTCAAACTTTATCTTTTTCGATTTTTTAGTTTTTGTTGTTTAATTTTTATAAAATCTAGAAAACCAACAAAAAAGTTTTTGTTTCTTGCTTGTTCTTATTATTTTTCTTCAGTTTCATAATCTTAATAAAATAAAAAAATAAAAAAAGTCTTCTTGGTCAACTTGAGTTTTTGTTTCAGGAAGTGCATCAGAAAGTGCTTCAGCGATTTGTTTTCTTGTTTAATTCGATTTTATTTTATTTTTTTTTAAATCAAAAAAAAAAATTGCTTTAGTATTTGTTACAGCATTTGTTTTTGCTTCAATTGATTTTTGTTATTTGCTTCCGCACCCATAAATTCTAAAACCAAAATAAGAATTTTAATTGCTTTAGTTGGTTATTTGTTTCAGTATTTTTGCTTGAATTCGTTTTTAAAAAAAAAAAAAAAAAAAATCGTTTTTTTTTATTTATTAGATAATTTTGAGTTTGTTTTGATTAAAAGTTAAAAAAAAAAAGTTAAAAAAAAAAGAAAATTTTATTTGCTTCAGTTTGATATTTATTTCGAATTTTCATAAAAGAAAACCCATAACAATAATTTTTTTCGTGATTTATTTTAATTATTTGTGAATTTTTGAATTTAATTTGGATAAATTCATTAAAAAAAAAAAAAGTTTTGTTTCTTTATTTTCAATTCATCAGTTTCGAAATTTAATTAAAAAAAAAAAAAAAAAAAGATTTCCATAATTTTCGTTTCTTTTTATTTCCTTAATTGTTGATTACGTTTTGATACGCTACTTTTCTCTGTCTTTTGCGAGATTATTCCCCCAAGGCAAACAGAGGAAACGCCATGGGAGCTTATTCTGAAGATGAAGAAGGCTTAAACACATCCAGCCCCTATGAATCCGAGTGTGAAGAACCAAGCCCGAGTTGGTTCAATGAGGAGGCTGACTATGAAGCACCACCGTGGCCTGGAGATGAGTACTCAAACCCTAAATTCGAAGCAGACCATTACCAAGGTGACTACGAATATGACTCATGGGGAGCAGAAACTGAATCTAATATCAGTTTAAGAGAAGAGGATGAACGTGTAGATGAGTCATGGAATGAGGAGACTAGTCACACAACTAGCTTTGATGGAGATTCTGAAACTGAAGGTGATTATAGAGAATGGGATAATCATGGCAACGTTTCATGGAGTGGAGAAACTGATTATGAAATCGGTTATGAAGATGAGCATTGGCGTGAGGAACAGCCATCAGAATCACCATATCAACTCTCAAAGCATTCTCATCCCATAGTTAAATCCAACAAAACGGGATACACAACAGCGATGTGGGAAATGATTTCGAGTCTAAAGGCTGAAATGGAGACGGTAAACAAAAATCTCACACGCTTGGAGGAATCAAGGGAGAAACACCTCCACAACAATAGTTCCAGGAAAAAGGTGGCGGCCATATTCAAAAGAGAAGAAGAATCTCACCTTGTAGCAGCAACCATGAGGAGAACACCACGTAAAACTGAAGTGTGGGAAGAACAAGGGTATGAGTTCTATGGACCAGAAGATGCCAAGGTCTATTTCAAGTGGCAAGAGATGATGGAGGAAAAGTTTGATCGATCGTACTACACGGAGCAAAGAAAGTTCAGCACCGCGATTCAATATCTCAAAGGTGAAGCAAGTCGTTGGTGGGATTATGTCAACAAGATGCGGAGAACTTACAAGCAAACACCCATTACTTCGTGGGCTGAGTTGAAGTTACATATGAGGCGGAGATTTGCGCCAGAGTATTGTCACAAACTGGCTCAGGAACCCTATCAACAAAGCCCCAGAGAAACACACCACTATATCCCACAAGATTGCAAACGCAAGGAGCAAACCACAAAATCAAGAGGAGAAGTATCCCTGAAGTTAAAGAACGTGGAGAGAGAACCTAGACAGAGAAGTGTAGCCCCCAAAGTGGACGAAGAGCAGACACCAGCCGCAGCACAAACGCCTACACTAAACTCCACACCATTACGTAACCTGCAACGTACACAAGTGAAAGGTAAGTCCTCTAACCTTTTAAATCCAATGGACACAATTTGTTATAGGTGTCAAAACAGAGGACATCGTGCTAAGGAATGCCCAACTAGACAAGTAGTAAACTCTACACATCTAGGATCAAAATCTGAAAGTAATCAAAAGGTTAAACTAGATTCTTTTGCATCAAATTCTAGTTTGATACACTTGTCTTTGCCAAAAGGATTTGATACAGGTTTAACACCTAAAGAGGAGCACACAACCAGAGGTAACAAGCCACACGTGAGCATTATTACCCATGATCAAAAGCATGATCATAATGACGTGGTGATTAAGACCACAAAACCAGATCAAAGCAAGGTAAGTGATCACATGGAGCATTATGATTTTCAACCTCCAAATTCTGTGATAATGCACTTGCCTCTTGCCCAAAGTGTTAAAGCAGATCTACGTTCAATGAAAGAGCCTATACTTAAAGGAGAACTAGCTCACGCCACTCAACATCAACAACAATCCAACGAGGAACAAGAAATTGTTTCATTGCATATGGTTGAGAAGGTACAAACTGAAACGTCTCAAACTATTTTGAATGATCCAAAAACTATGATAATACACTTGTCTTGTCCAAAAGATGTTGCAGAAGGTACAGGTTCAATGGGGAAGTGCAAAAATCAAGGAGTGTTACAAACACAACGAGAGATTGTTTCAGCCCCTACATGTGAAACGGCCCAATCTGATTTATTTCAATCATTTTATAGTGGTTATATGACTGTCTTAACACACTTGTTTAGTGCCAATAGCGTTGAGAAAGTTTCAGGTACTAAGGAGATAAGCATGGAACAAGAAGACACTTCATCAAAGGAGAAAATGTTCTCAGACCAGAATCATAACTACCACGTTTTTGAACAATTTCAGCTCATAACATCAAGAAAGGAGGCTGGACACGTCACATACACCCTACAGATCAAAGAAGAGCCACCAGATTCACCCCAACAAACCCATATCCAAGGAGAACCTCATGGAGAAGTAAAGAGTGAATTAGGAGAGTTCATCAAGGGGACTATAGTTCTGTTCAAGAATCAAGAAAATGGCCTCAAGTGTCCCATTGTGATCAAGGAGAAACCGCCAGACTCCACCAAACATTCTCCAACAATTCACAACCCAGGTAACTATCTAAACTCTCAAAATCGAATGAAAGCTAACTTGCTTTCTCTTGGTGCAGATTATATAGTTTCGAGGTCGAAACTTTTTCAAGAGAGAGGGTATGATGCGGACATCCAAACCACACAATACCGGGATAATGGAACAATCAAACTAGCAGCTGAACCAAAGCTCATTCAAACCGGATGCACAAGCCTAATTAGACCCGACAAGGACATATGCTCATTGTTTGAAGCATATCAGTTCAACCATGGAGATTCAAGGCATGAAACCACTTGGAGATTGTTCACAGCTCAGCCACAAAACACCAAGAAGAAGAATCATCCCAAAAGCTATTACCATGAAGAAGTTATGGGAGTTACAAGTCAGCAATTCTCCGATGCATCCGATAAAGACCTACGATCACATAATGAATCATTCCGGCCAGACCAGGAGGAAAAAGGCAACAAGTCCAATTGTTCTAGAACCCCAACTAATCACAAGCATGCGGCGAAGTGGAATCAGCCAATTATCAGCTCACATGAAGGAGATATTGTTTTTCTAAAACAAAGGATCCTCCACTTGCCTTATTTGGAAGCTCATGGATTCAGCTGTCTACAAACGAGACTTTGGAGACCAGGAGATACATCTAACCATTTAGGAGACACATATAACCATCCAGAAGATTCATCAATCATCTTACAATGCACCACACCACACTTGATCAGGCGGATCACGTCCAAACGCCACTTACCTTATTTGGACCCGAGAGACATCAATGCACAATGGAGCTTTCCCAAATCACTTTTGCGTCTTCTCCAACTTGGTTCAGTGAACCTAGACGTCCCAAGGAGCCACCTATACACGCCCAAGCTGTCTAGGCTGAAGACCAACGGCTATTTCCATGTTTTGACCGATTCCACACTTAAGCCTCTAACGGCTAGTTTCTTCAATGTCGCCCATTTGTTTCTTTATTTAGTTGTTATGAACGTTGTACTCAGCTCTATATAAGCTGAACTCTCATTCTATTGTAAATCACCCTTGAATTTTCGAAGTTATAAAGTTTGTTCTTTTTCTCACAAAGTTTGAGTCTTTGTGTTGTTCTCTTTTCATTAGAGTTTAAGTGAGTGATTCACTTCTATTCTCTTGAAGCCACGGATCTGTTTGTTTGTGTGATTCAAACAACCTTATTCGTTCACCGATTGAGCGAGTCAATCACCCCGTTATCCATCACGTCCCCTTGAATCGATCCCACACGAGAGAAGCGATCGCCATCGTGTTAGATCTCCACCTTCATTATTCCACCTTCCGCGTCGTAAGCTTGGAATCTCGTGATCATCAAGTGATCTAAAGTTGGAGTGATTCCAATCTTGCATCATCTGGTATCAGAGCTTCAAAAGCTCATATCCCCCAAGGTTGTATCTCTTCAACCTTTATCTTTTTCGATTTTTTAGTTTTTGTTGTTTAATTTTTATAAAATCTAGAAAACCAACAAAAAAAGTTTTTGTTTCTTGCTTGTTCTTATTATTTTTCTTCAGTTTCATAATCTTAATAAAATAAAAAAATAAAAAAAAGTCTTCTTGGTCAACTTGAGTTTTTGTTTCAGGAAGTGCATCAGAAAGTGCTTCAGCGATTTGTTTTCTTGTTTAATTCGATTTTATTTTATTTTTTTTTAAATCAAAAAAAAAAATTGCTTTAGTATTTGTTACAGCATTTGTTTTTGCTTCAATTGATTTTTGTTATTTGCTTCCGCACCCATAAATTCTAAAACAAAAATAAGAATTTTAATTGCTTTAGTTGGTTATTTGTTTCAGTATTTTTGCTTGAATTCGTTTTTTTAAAAAAAAAAAAAAAAAAATCGTTTTTTTTATTTATTAGATAATTTTGAGTTTGTTTTGATTAAAAGTTAAAAAAAAAAGTTAAAAAAAAAAAGAAAATTTTATTTGCTTCAGTTTGATATTTATTTCGAATTTTCATAAAAGAAAACCCATAACAATAATTTTTTTCGTGATTTATTTTAATTATTTGTGAATTTTTGAATTTAATTTGGATAAAGTCATTAAAAAAAAAAAAGTTTTGTTTCTTTATTTTCAATTCATCAGTTTCGAAATTTAATTAAAAAAAAAAAAAAAAAAAGATTTCCATAATTTTCGTTTCTTTTTATTTCCTTAATTGTTGATTACGTTTTGATACGCTACTTTTCTCTTTGTCTTTTGCGAGATTATTCCCCCAAGGCAAACAGAGGAAACGCCATGGGAGCTTATTCTGAAGATGAAGAAGGCTTAAACACATCCAGCCCCTATGAATCCGAGTGTGAAGAACCAAGCCCGAGTTGGTTCAATGAGGAGGCTGACTATGAAGCACCACCGTGGCCTGGAGATGAGTACTCAAACCCTAAATTCGAAGCAGACCATTACCAAGGTGACTACGAATATGACTCATGGGGAGCAGAAACTGAATCTAATATCAGTTTAAGAGAAGAGGATGAACGTGTAGATGAGTCATGGAATGAGGAGACTAGTCACACAACTAGCTTTGATGGAGATTCTGAAACTGAAGGTGATTATAGAGAATGGGATAATCATGGCAACGTTTCATGGAGTGGAGAAACTGATTATGAAATCGGTTATGAAGATGAGCATTGGCGTGAGGAACAGCCATCAGAATCACCATATCAACTCTCAAAGCATTCTCATCCCATAGTTAAATCCAACAAAACGGGATACACAACAGCGATGTGGGAAATGATTTCGAGTCTAAAGGCTGAAATGGAGACGGTAAACAAAAATCTCACACGCTTGGAGGAATCAAGGGAGAAACACCTCCACAACAATAGTTCCAGGAAAAAGGTGGCGGCCATATTCAAAAGAGAAGAAGAATCTCACCTTGTAGCAGCAACCATGAGGAGAACACCACGTAAAACTGAAGTGTGGGAAGAACAAGGGTATGAGTTCTATGGACCAGAAGATGCCAAGGTCTATTTCAAGTGGCAAGAGATGATGGAGGAAAAGTTTGATCGATCGTACTACACGGAGCAAAGAAAGTTCAGCACCGCGATTCAATATCTCAAAGGTGAAGCAAGTCGTTGGTGGGATTATGTCAACAAGATGCGGAGAACTTACAAGCAAACACCCATTACTTCGTGGGCTGAGTTGAAGTTACATATGAGGCGGAGATTTGCGCCAGAGTATTGTCACAAACTGGCTCAGGAACCCTATCAACAAAGCCCCAGAGAAACACACCACTATATCCCACAAGATTGCAAACGCAAGGAGCAAACCACAAAATCAAGAGGAGAAGTATCCCTGAAGTTAAAGAACGTGGAGAGAGAACCTAGACAGAGAAGTGTAGCCCCCAAAGTGGACGAAGAGCAGACACCAGCCGCAGCACAAACGCCTACACTAAACTCCACACCATTACGTAACCTGCAACGTACACAAGTGAAAGGTAAGTCCTCTAACCTTTTAAATCCAATGGACACAATTTGTTATAGGTGTCAAAACAGAGGACATCGTGCTAAGGAATGCCCAACTAGACAAGTAGTAAACTCTACACATCTAGGATCAAAATCTGAAAGTAATCAAAAGGTTAAACTAGATTCTTTTGCATCAAATTCTAGTTTGATACACTTGTCTTTGCCAAAAGGATTTGATACAGGTTTAACACCTAAAGAGGAGCACACAACCAGAGGTAACAAGCCACACGTGAGCATTATTACCCATGATCAAAAGCATGATCATAATGACGTGGTGATTAAGACCACAAAACCAGATCAAAGCAAGGTAAGTGATCACATGGAGCATTATGATTTTCAACCTCCAAATTCTGTGATAATGCACTTGCCTCTTGCCCAAAGTGTTAAAGCAGATCTACGTTCAATGAAAGAGCCTATACTTAAAGGAGAACTAGCTCACGCCACTCAACATCAACAACAATCCAACGAGGAACAAGAAATTGTTTCATTGCATATGGTTGAGAAGGTACAAACTGAAACGTCTCAAACTATTTTGAATGATCCAAAAACTATGATAATACACTTGTCTTGTCCAAAAGATGTTGCAGAAGGTACAGGTTTCAATGGGGAAGTGCAAAAATCAAGGAGTGTTACAAACACACGAGAGATTGTTTCAGCCCCTACATGTGAAACGGCCCAATCTGATTTATTTCAATCATTTTATAGTGGTTATATGACTGTCTTAACACACTTGTTTAGTGCCAATAGCGTTGAGAAAGTTTCAGGTACTAAGGAGATAAGCATGGAACAAGAAGACACTTCATCAAAGGAGAAAATGTTCTCAGACCAGAATCATAACTACCACGTTTTGAACAATTTCAGCTCATAACATCAAGAAAGGAGGCTGGACACGTCACATACACCCTACAGATCAAAGAAGAGCCACCAGATTCACCCCAACAAACCCATATCCAAGGAGAACCTCATGGAGAAGTAAAGAGTGAATTAGGAGAGTTCATCAAGGGGACTATAGTTCTGTTCAAAT
>CM022181.2:8512466-8532174 GCA_011420285.2 Erysimum cheiranthoides | reverse complement strand
GAAATCCGAAGAGTCGAGCTAATGACTTTAACCAAGCGCTGAGTGGGAGGCAACCCACTATACTAACAAATTTTGTTTTCAAAAAAAAAAAAAAAAAAAAAAAAGTTCGATTTTAATTTTGGTTTTTTTTAGGATTTGTTTTCTTTTTATTCTATTTCAATTTATTTAGGATTTCTAATTTGTTTTTGTTTTTTTGTAGAATTAAAGAAAATGAAAAGAATGAAGAAAATCCAACTGACTTTGTCGAGCCACAGGGCCAGTATCGATCGATACATTATTGGGTATCGATCGACAACAGCTGAGGCTTAAAACCCTCGATTTCTTCTTTTCTTCTTCTTCACTTTTTTTTTTCTCCTTCGCCGCGAATCGCCTCTCCAACCTCTTTGATTTTCTTGACCAAATTTTTGATTCCAGGCTTGAGAGACTCGAAATCAACTCCTCCATCATCCCCACTAATTTCGACCGATTAGCTCAATGTCAGACCGCCTAGGCGAAAGAACCAACGACCAAATGCGGCGAAGCTTCCACTTCTCAGCTCAGACGCGTTTCAGCCTACTCCTCCGCCTCCTGGAGCTACTCCCTCCGCTCCTATGCGTCCTCCATGGCCTAAACTCGAAGGTAAGAAGATTAGAATCCATAGGGATTGGAATGAGGACCGTAGGAAGGAATTTGAGACTTCGGAGTACATTAATAGACCTGTTAGCGATTATTGGGATGATTATGATTCGCTGCTGTACAATGGTTGGCTTGATGTTGAGATTAAGGCTACTCGCTTTCCGGACTCTTTTGCTATGCGGACTTTGGGTATACAAGAACAGGTTATACAAACTTTGGAGATTATTGGCTTAGGTACAATCTGTACTAGACAGTGTGACCTGTATCCAGACCTGGTTCGTCAGTTTATGGCTTCTTGCGGGTTGATTATGTCAACGAGAAGGCCAAGAATGCTCAGGAAGGCACCCTTTCTTTCTTCATTAAAGGCGTCAGGTATAGTATCACTCTCAGAGAGCTTTGCGAGGTCTATGGATTTGTATCTGACACTACAGGAGTTGGTCTTCCATCTCACTCCTTAGATGCACAGGACTTCTGGTCTTCTTTGGTTATGGTACTTATGAGACCAAGACTTCCACCCAGGCTGACATCAGACACCCTGTTTTGAGGTATGTGGTTCGCATTTGGCGAACACTATTTTGTGTAAGATGGAGCCTAACAAGATGAGGTTGGCTGAGTTAACTTTGCTGTATTTCGCATTTGGCGCGACTTGTCATCCCAATGCTCCGGATGGTTTTGATACTAATGTTAACCTTGGAGCTGTTTTCGCGGATCACTTGGTTTCTCTGAAAACCAAGCCTTACACTGGTACAGGGAAGAAGGTTGAGTGTATTGGTAGTCTTTTGACTCCAATCTTTGAGCACCTTGGTATTAGTGTTGCTGCTCTACTGTTATCACCAGAGGTCTTTGATGGATATCGCGTACATGCAGAACGCGAACTGGATGAAGCCAGGATTGATGTGGGTATACAGGATGCGACAGGCTCTCATATGATTCAGTTGCCACGACCAGAGCTCACCACTCTGACAGGCGAGCCAGATGCTCTTCGTTTTCAGCCTCCTGCTGAGCTTGTGCGACCTGTACTGTCAGCTCGTCGTCTCAGAGGTTCTTCATCTGCTGCCACTCTGCCGCTGAAAATGAGCCAGTGGATGCTCCTTTCCCTGAGATACCTCCCTACCTGCTGAGCCTATGGACACGAGGAGTATCGGAAGTTCATGTATGACATCATAGCTTCACTTTGGGGTGCGGTAACCGTTGTCTCAGTCTTGTGTTCGTCCCAGCACCAGCCGCAGCCGTCGTCGTCGCCGTTCTCCATCCTCCTCCGCCGAAGAAGATCATGATTAGACTTAGTCTCCTTGTTTCTTCTTCACTCTATCCTTTCGGTTTTATTAACTTTTGTGTTTTTTTTTTTTCTTTTTCTTTTTAGGATTTTTTTTCATCTAACTTGGTTGATTTTATTTAAACTATGGATTATTATGGCATTTGCATTTTTACTTTGTTTGATTGTTTTCTACAGCTGCTTAGGAATCATGTGTGAAAACTCAAAGGAAAACTCAGCAATTGCAGACTTCTGCTCAAAAGTCATATACCGTCATGGTGTCGATCGACACCACTATTGGTGTATCGATCGACACTACCACGTCAACAGGTTCTTCGTTACAAAAATCCTAAGTTAAATAATTTTCAATCATTTTTCTTTCTTATTTCCAATCCTTTGGCTTGGTACCACTGAGGACAGTGTTACTTAAGTCTGGGGGAGGAAAATACTGACGTATTTTTCTTTGTTTTGGTTTTGATTTTTGATTTTTACTAACACTTTGAGTCTTTTTCTTTTGTTTTATTGAGTCAAAATCTGTTTGGAAACAATGATCCTTTTACTTTTGTCCATTGCCTGGTTGATTTATGCTGCAGATAAAGTCTGAATTCGACTAATGAAAAATCCAATGATTGAGCGATGAACCGGATGCAACCAATTTCCCATCAGAATTCACTAAAGCCGGAGCCACCATTCTAATTCTTTCACCTCATTGATGTGGTTAGTGTTTCTAGGACTTGACTCTTTGTTCATACCTGATAGCTTACGTTGAAAACAATGGTACCACTTTCCCCTAGTCTAAGAAAAAAAAAAATAGAGTTCTATTGCTTGTAAAAAACGAGATGATTTCCTGCGAGTTAGAAGGGTAGATGCGAATCGATGATCCCTCTATTATGCTCTAAGCTTGGAATGATCGTATTGGGTTGTTAGAAGGGTAGATAATTTATTATCAATAATCCCATTATTTCACCCTGAGTTAAAAAAAAAAAAAAAAAGGATAAAAACAAGTGTGTAAAAGAATAAGTCTGGGGGAGAGTAAGGTTATCTGCGTTGGATATGTTGAGTTTTGATGGTAGAGTACAGTGAATGAGTCTAGAAGGTTCTGGTGCATTGACTACATTGACTGAAACCCGGTGGATGATGGCTTTTCTTGATGAATGTGTGGAGATGTTTTGGAAGTTTCTCTAGGTTTCATTGTGATTTCACGGAGAAGTAACTATGGTGGTTAGTATCTTTAGACTTTTCTGCTAGGCATGAGGATTGGTTCGAAAATGACCAAAGCATTGTACTTATGGCAAAGTTGAGTTTTCGCGTTTTCAAACTTCTTCTATGGATTTAGTTTCTGTTTTGCTTGAGGGCAAGCAAAGGCTAAGTCTGGGGGAGTTGATATATCATGGTTTTTACGGATTTTAACCATGATATTACTATCTATCTATCTATGTTTTTGGTGTTTTTCTAGTGTTTCTATGTGATTACAAGTAATTTAGTGTTTGGAGCTACTTAGGAGCAAATGTGGAATAATTGGAGCTTTTTGGAGCAATTAGAGCTTAGTACCAGAGAAGACAGATTCGGAGGCCCAACTGAGCCCACCAGGACTTGGTATCGATCGATACCCACCTTGGTGTATCGATCGATACGTTGTGACGGACCAGAAGCAGTCTCGAGTTTTCGAAGCCCAAACTTTCCCGAAGCCTCCAATAGAAGCCCAACACGATTTTACTCGTCTTTACATAGGGTTTTAGAGTCTTGTAACAGGAGAACGCTTTTTGGCAGAGAGTTAGAGAGTTTTAGGTTTTCTTGAGAGATTTGGGGAGATTGATTCCTTCTGCTTCAGTTGTAATCTTGAACCCCCTTTTTGTTATTGATATCTTGATGCTTTCTAATCTATTCATGATGTTTTCTTCTTTGATTATGTCTGAGTAGTCTGCTTGTTAGATCTAGGGTTTCTCACAAAGGATTTTGATGGATTGTTGAGTTATCTGTGCTAGATTAGGATTCTTATTCTTTAGATGTTCTTCACCATAGGTTGTTCTTCATACTGATTTCTAGCCTGATCATCTAGACTTCTGATTTTAGGTTTGTTGATTGACACGACAGTGTAATTGAATTCCTGAAAGAACCTAGGGTGAGCAAAAGATTTATCTGCAAAGAAATTTGGTTTAACTCTTTTGTGAACAAATCAAACTTGAACTAAAAGCTAGTTAGATTCTTAGGATCTGCAAAGACATTTGATTTCCTAGTTTCTTAACTTAGATAGTTTTCGCAACGACAGTTGGTTAATTATACTTCTGTGTTTTGAGTTCTAGAACTGTTCTTCATCTGAATCCTGATTGTTTGATAACTTGATCTTCCTGATTTTTCCTGAGAACACCTGAGATCTAACGTTTGTCTTTAATTGATCACAACTTCGATTTATTTTCCTGCATTGTTTTCTTTAATAATTAATCTTTTCTGCTTAGCATTAATCCGATTTAAATTGCCTATTGTGTATCTAGAGTCTCTGTGGTTCGACCCCTAAGTACTGCAATTGATCTCTTAATTTGAGAGAGCAGCTCAGGGTAAATTTGAGCGACATTATGACTGTTTTCATCTCCAATACCAAACTCTGCAAAACAGTTTTAAAGTTAAGTTAGAAACAGAATCATAAACAAAGTATTATGATTTATGAATATAAAAAATATGTTAAAGATTACCTTTCTCAAGCTGATCAAACATTTCAAACTCTGAGAGCAGTTG
Organism: Erysimum cheiranthoides; assembly: GCA_011420285.2. Lineage (NCBI taxonomy): Eukaryota > Viridiplantae > Streptophyta > Magnoliopsida > Brassicales > Brassicaceae > Erysimum > Erysimum cheiranthoides. Next base: position 8,527,571 of record CM022181.2, on the reverse strand, counting down.
AGCACTTGTGATCAATGTCGGGTCAGTCCCATTCTTAATATCTTGCCTCATCCATTGCTCAGTACATATGAGGACCTCAATCATGTAATGAGTCAAGGAGGACCTATTAGGATTTAGAATCCTACCACTGGTGCTAAAAGCACTCTCGGATGCAACAGATGAAACTTGCATAGCAAGCACATCTTTAGCCATCTCAGCCAAGACAGGATACTTGAAAGAATTCACCCTCCACCAAGACAGCACATCAAAATCTGAACCCCTCATAAGCTTTGGGTTCTCAACAGGATCTGTGAGGTAAACTTCTAACTCACGCCTTACTACTTCATCTGGATTGTCAGCAACCATCTCCTTATACGCCATATCCATTCTCTGATAACCCAAATCATCAGCCAAATCCATCTTCTCAGGAATTTCAGTAGCTTGATGCTGTTTAGCCTTAGGAGTCTAAGAAGAAGATGCACCATTTGTCTGGCTATAAAGAGCAGCATACTCCTTAAACATTGAGTCCATCACATAGAAAACTGAATCAGACATCGCCTTGGAGTCAACAGAATCTTCACCATACAGCTTCTCAAAACACATCTTGGCAAACTTCATCTTCTTTGTTGGATCAAACACAGTTGCAATGATCACCATCTTGTTGATATTCTGCATTCCATCCCAATACTTCAGAAACTTCTTCAACATTTCATCAGCTCTGTTCTTCAATTTATCATCTCTACTATTACTCAGAAATGAGAGGTTCCTTTCAATTGTAACAATCTCACCGTAACACTTATGCGCATTCAAGCTGGTGGAAGCAGAAACAACCAAAGTAGAGTTGTAGAAAATCAGCAGAAACTTCACCAACCTGTGAAGAAACAATTCAGTATAAAAAGGTCAGTATAAACAGGTCAGTATAAAGCTTTTTTAAGTTCAAGTATAAACAGGTCAGTATAAAACTTTTTAAGTTCAAGTATAAATAGGTCAGTATAAAGCTTTTTAAGTTTACCTTTCAATAGCATTCCAGTCAGTTGACTCAGGAGGTCCAACACGTCTTTTCCCATTATCTAACTCTTGAAAATAATCGTGGTACAACCTATCTTCAAGTAGCATCTTGTCAAAAGCAACTCTATACTTAAAGGCATTTGTCAACATTGTGTATGTTGAATTCCATCTGGTTTTCACATCCAATGTGAGACTTCCTCTTTTCAGCTTCCCTGAATCAACCCTCAGCTCAAATGACCTCTGCCTAACATGAGATGACCTAACATATGCTACACCATTGCGTATAGCCTCCACATTCTTTGATAACTCATGTAACCCATCCCTCACAATCAAGTTGATGATGTGAGCACTGCATCTGACATGCATGTAGTCTCCATCTAACACGAATGCTTCATTGCTGACCAAGCTAAACTCCCTTTGAAACTTCTTTAGAGCCAAAGTGTTGGCTGTTGCATTGTCCACAGTGACACAAAACACCCTCTTAATCTCCCACTCATCCAGACATCCTAGTAGAGTACTAGCAATTGTTGATGCTTTGTGATCTGAGACATACTTGAAGCCGATGATCAGTTTCTTGAGCATCCATAATGCATCAATGAAGTGAGCTGTAATCACCATGTAGCTTGCACCTGTTTCATATACATAGATAAAAGAAACAGAAAATCAAATCAAATGAGAAACTGTCACAAAACAATCACATATGTAATGACTAATGACATATTTAAATCAGATCAAATGAGAAAGAAACAGAAAACAAACATGTATTTGGAGCAGTCCATATATCTGTAGTTAGAGACACCCTTTGCTTATTTGAGTTAATCCAGTTCTTCAGCAAAGCTTTCTTCTTCACATACATCTGAACTATATCTCTGCTTGCTGTTCTCCTTGAATGAGGTCGGTAGAGGTTGGCACGAGAAGAGAAGTGTCTCCAGGCAACACTGTCCACAAAAGACAGTGGCAACTCCCCTAACACCATCATCTCATTTGTTGCCTCTCTGAACATAGGCTCACTGATCTTTGCAACTTGCATTGATCCATCTCCTTTCATCACTTTCTGAGACTTGTTTTCCCTAAATGCTTGGTACCCTTTGCAGCTTGCCAAATGCTTGGTCAAATTAGAAGTCCCTGACTTAGACTTGCAGCCGTATGACTTCTTGCAGTAGTGGCAGAAACACTTGTTTCTGTCTTGTTTAGTCCTTGTGAAGTGATCCCAAACAAGAGATCTTGGAACAATGACTTTGAGCTCTTTAGCTTTCTTCTCATTAGTTGTACTTGATTCTGGGGCGTCCTTCCTCTTTCCTGATTCAGGAGTTTCAATGACAGCTTCGGTACTTTCAGCAGGTTGTTCATTAGGTGTATTGACTTGCTCTTCCTCGTGAAAGCTTTCTTCTTCAAAGTCGTCTTCATCTGGAAAGCATGAAGAACCCATCTGAACACACACATACAAGAAGCAAATCAATTATCAGTAGGTAATAGAAACAAATCAATAGCTAATAGAAGAACAAAAGACCATCAAAGATCATATCAACTAAAACTAATAACACAACAGTATGTAATAGAAGCAAATCAATAGCTAAGAGAAGAACAAAAGACCATCAAAGATCATAAGTAAGATCATATCAACTAAAACTAATAACACAAATCTAATTCATAACACAAATCATATCAAATTATCAATTAAAACTAACAAAGAATCGAAGTCCAAAAAAAAAAAAAAATTGAATAAAGAAAAAAAAGAATCGAAGTCCACTATCAATTTTCAACTTAAATATTTTATGTCTATGAAGTGAACTTAAATCTACACTACAATTCTTAAAGTGAGATTCCTCGATTCTAAGGTTCTTCTTCCGCTATATATTGAACTGCATACGACCAACCTTTACAAAATAAACTAACCAAAAGCTGTTTTCTTCATCCACTCGTCACAACAACAACAACAAAAGAACCTAAATCAGATCAATTCTCTTAATCTAAGATCTGTTCTTCTTAAACATACAAAAAGGAACTACATACATCAAGAAGAGACAAATACTACTACTAACTCACTGAAACCAACCCCACAATACCAACTGTTACAAAATCAATATAACAAAAAACCATTTTTCTTTATTCACTCATTGAATCCTAACAAAACCAAGAACAAACCTCTAAATCAGATTAATCCCCAATTCAAAAAACTAAAAAGATTCAAACTTTCAAATTCTCTATTGTACTCCATACAAATTTATACTATACCCTTCAAAAATAAACCATTGGAAACAGCATAAACAATCCATTGATCCAATGTGCTAATCAAATATCATCTGTGTACTATCCAATCCATCATAAATTCACAAGCTAGCTAAGAACAACCTTACACAATACACATAATCGAATTACAGAAATTAGAAGAGATTGTACTACGAACCTGTGCCGGAATTGCAGACTGGAGAGATTAGTGAAGGAGGAGACGATGGTCGATGGAGATGGAGAATACGAATTGAAAAGTTTGGATGTGTTTCTCTCCATGGGAATTAGGGGTTTATATAGAGCTTTAGACATAGAGGAAGAGGAATCAAAAAGCAACCTCTTGATTGCAGTAGACAACGCATGCAATCGATGGTGAAGGAGACAAAGCGAAAAGTAACATCGCCATCGTCGGTTCCGCTTTGGAAACAGGAGAAGCGAGCTCGTGGTGTTGTCTTCTACTTCTTAGGGTTTCAAACCCTATTAAAAGTATTGGGCCTAAAGGGCCTTAGAAGAAAATCGGGTATAATGGATACCCATTGTAACTTAGCCAAAAACCCGCTCCGAACCGAGATCCATTTGTACTGGGCCTCGAGGCCCATTCGGTGATTTCAGCAGAACCACGGTAGAACCGATACCGCCTTAACCGAGTGCCAACCAGAGCGGTTCTTTGGTACCGGGTATTATGCCCAGGGCTAATGATGATGGCGTGGTCGCGAGGGTGGAGTTTGTTCGCATCAGAATTAACTGGGATGTTGCTGTTCCTCTGCGTTTTCAGAGGCATTTCCAATTCCAAGCCGGAGTAAACACCTTGCTACGCTTCCGGTATGAACGCCTTAGGGGGTTTTGTGAAGTCTGTGGCTTGTTGACTCATGATTCAGGGGCATGTTTATTGCAAAATGGTGGTGAAGCGCAAGTCAATGGCGAGGATGATGGGGCTGGTGATGATGATGGTGCTGATGATGAGGCTCAACCCCCAGTGGCTGGTCGCAATCATGGTGTGGTTATCCGTGAAATTGTTGATGGAGAAGAAGATGATGCTGTGGCTGCAGAGCAGAATGGGTTTCCTGTTGGACGTTATGAGGAAATGGCTGATGATCCTGATGGTTATGCTTTTGCACATCCGGGTCTTGCTAATCTAGTGGTGATGCCGCCGGAAGATGAAGACTCTGATGGTGATGGTCTCTCGGATATTGATCCTGAAAATAATATCTTGGAAGGCTATAGATCTCTATCAAGTGAAGAGTAAGCTCCTAATGTGTCAATTCATCCGGCTTTTGTGGATCAAATGGAAGCTGCTGAGTCTCCTTTGGTTGCTACAGCTGGCCCTTCTTTGGTGTTGTCTTCTCCGGTGGATTCAAGTGGTGGTGATAATGGAAAGAGGAAAAGAGAATCTTGTGACTTGGATAACTCTGGTTTGCAGAAGATTCAGGCCTGTGAAGATGGAGAAAGCAGTGGTTCCGGCTCCAAAGGGACTAAACCAGTGAGAGGCGCGGTGGGCCCGAAACCACCAATTTCTCCATGAATACAATTGTTTGGAACTGTCAGGGTATGGGCATAGACTCTACAGTTCGACGCCTAAAGGAAATACAAAGGTTGTATTTCCCGGACATCTTATGCCTATTAGAGGCAAAACAGAAGGATGACAGAGTTAGAGACGTTTGTGCCGAGTTGGGTTTTAATCAAGTTTTCTCTGTTCCTCCTATTGGTTTAAGTGGGGGTGTTGCTGTGTTTTGGAAAGATGATGTTTCTGTTGATGTTCTTTCTTATTCTCCTAATCTAGTAGATTGTAAGGTTTCAAGTAATGGAAAGTTGTTCTACTTGTCTTTTGTCTATGGTTACCCTGAGCCTGCAAACAGACATATTCTTTGGGAAAGACTTGAACGTATCTCAATTACTAGACATGATCCATGGATTCTTATGGGAGATTTTAATGAGATTAGAGGTAATGATGAAAAGAGAGGAGGGCCAAGACGGCCTGAGAGTAGTTTTGTCGACTTCAGGAGAATGATAGCTGCTTGTGATCTTCATGATATCAAATCAGTAGGGGATCGGTTTTCTTGGTCAGGTAAGAGGTACTCTCATGATATACACTGTTGTTTGGATCGTTCTATGGCCAATTCAGAATGGCTTGCTATGTTTCCCTCAGCACAAGTTGAGTTTTTACCGTTTGAGGAATCAGATCACAGGCCCCTGGTTACTTCTTTTGCTAGTGCTATTGATAAGTATCGTGGCAGCTTTATTTATGATAGGAGACTCTATCATCATGAGGATTTTCGGAACACAGTTGTTAGAATTTGAACTCGTCGGGATATTGCTGCTTCTTTGCAGGATAGACTTCAGAATTGCAGGAAATCTATGTCTCATTGGAAGCGACAGAATCGTACTAATGATGCTGATCATATTAGGGTTTTAAAATATCAATTGAACCAGGCTCTTTCTTCACCAGGTTATTGATATACCTCATATTTTACCCTCCATCTATACGATTTAGGACCCGTTTTTAGAGTCTTTCTAGTGTTTTTGTAGTGTTTTAGTGTGCTTACAGGTTAATTGACGTTTGGAGCTTACTTGGAGCAAAAGGATCAAAAAGGGATCAATTTGGAGCTTTTATGAAGAAATGAAGATCAATGCGGATTTGGAGCCTTCTCTGTCCAGAAATACGATGCATGTCGATCGACAGGCATTAGTTGTGTCGATCGACAGGAGACCCGAAAACAGAAGCTGCTCGAGTTTGAAGCCCAAATCGATTCCAAGTATATTTGAGATTCCTTAGACCGCCTTAATCAAGCCCTAGACGTCCAGAGACTTGTATATATAGTGTTTTTCGAGTTTTAAAAGAGACATCCAGACTTTGTTAAGCTTTAGCTAGAGATATCTACTTTGTTCTAGGTTTTGAAAAGAGAGCTTTGGGGAGATCTTTCTGTTCCTGATTCTTCAAGTCCTGATTGTGAACCCCTGTTATTTCATACTCTTAATCTTAATAATGATTTCGTTTTTTATCTCTTGTGTTATTGCCTTGATTATGTCTGAGTAATTCACTAGTTAGATTTAGGGTTTTCTCACAAAGGTTTGATGGTTTGATTTAATGAATTGATTAGTTAAGGATTTTCTATCTTATTTGTTCTTAATCTGAGATTGTTCTTACTGCTTATTCTTGATTGATCACCTTGAATTTGAACTTAGGTTGTTAGTCTCTGCGGAAGTAGGATTGATAGCTTGAACCTATCTCTGATTAGCAACACTCCTATTCACAAAGGAATTTGGTTTAGGGTCTTGTGAACATATTGAACTTGATTTTAATGCAAACTTAGATTCTTAGAATTCACAAAGGGATTTGGGATTCTGTTTCTAGGTTTAGGAGTTTTCACAACGGAAGTTGGTTAGCTTTACAATTGTGTTTAAGTTCGAGAACATTGACTGATTTATCCTGACTAATCATACATTTATCATTCCTGATTTCGTGAGAATTCTCTGGATCTAACGCTTTCTCTGATCTGTTTACAACTCGTTTTAATATTCTGCAATTGTTTTCTTTCTTTTACATCTATTTGGTTTAGCATAATCTGAGACTTAAAGCCTATTGTGTAACTAAGTCCCTGTGGAAACGATCCTTAAGTACTACAGTGATCTCTTAATTTGAGAGAGTAGCTTAGGGTAAATTTGAGCATATCAAATTTTGGCGCCGCTGCTGGGGACTTTTTGTCTACCATTAGGTTCCAGTTTAGGATTTTCTCTAAACTTTTTCTTTTTACTTTTCTCACTTTCTCTTTTTCTTTCTTTTTCTTGTGTGTTTCAGGTGCATGTCCAGTCGCATAACCAGATATACACAGAATCCTGAGTTACTGAGCTATTCAACCGAAGAACTTGGGAGAATCGAAAGAGAAGGAAGAAAGAACAAAAAATCAACTGAGATGGAAAGACAAGACGCTCCGATTCTCTAGGCTGATGGGACCTATTTGAATGCAGCAGGCCAAGTTTGTGATGAACACGACCAGATCATACCACCAGTTGATGCGAGAGCATTGGCCGCAGCAGGAGGCAATCAGCCTCCAAACCCGCAGCGTGTCGATCGACAGGCACCTGGCCGTGTTGATCGACAGAATGGACGAGAACAGCTTGTAGGCGCTGATGATCCTGAAAATGCTCGGACTCTTGCCGAGTACAATCGTCCAGACCTCTTCTATGCCAACCGGTCCGCCATTCGTCTTCCTACCATCCAGAAGAATGACTTTGAGCTGAAACTGGCGTTTTACACTCTTGTTGGTCAACATCCTTTCCATGGTTTACCGAACGAGCATCCGATGGATCACATAGAGAACTTTGAGGACATTGCAAGCAGCATCAAAGCTAATGGAGTCTCTATGGATTTCCTGTACTGCAAGCTTTTCCCACATTCACTGAGTGGAGAAGCCTCTGCATGGTTGAAGAATCTAGAAACTGGTTCTTTAACTACCTGGGAAGAGACAAAGAACGCATTCTTGTGCAACTTCTATGATGATGCGCGTTCTGAGGAGCTGAGAAAGAAGATCTCTCAATTCACCCAAGGACCAGCTGAAGCCTTTAAAGCCGCTTGGGTGCGCTTTAAATCTCACCAAAAGGATTGTCCTCACCATGGGTTTAGCATTGTCCAACTCTTGGGAATCTTCTATCGTGGTATTGATTGGAGGCACCAAATGGCTCTTGACGCAGCAAGTAACGAAAATTTCAACACTCGCTACCCTACTGAAGCTATGAAACTGATTGAGAACTTGTCGCAAGCTAACAGCACCAAGAATGCTGATCTTGAGCGAAAGAAGCTAGCAGGGACTGGTAGTGGAAAAGAAATTGCTGAAGTGAATGCGAAGATTGATATGGTTGCCAACTTTCTGATGGGCAAGAAATCTGTCAACTTTGCTGACCAAGTTGAGACCATTGAGCCGGGACAACAAGGAGATGAGGAAGATGTCAACTATGTGAATGGTGTAGGTTTTCAGGGACAACGGTTTGGAAATCAACAGGGAAACAGAGGCTACAACAACTCAAGTGGACAACGTTTTGGTTCACCAAGTTATGTTCCCAAGTCAGATTTCCAAAGAAACTTTCAGCTACCCAACAACTCCGCTACCAACTATGGACGAACTTCTTACCAAGCTCCACCATCGCAAAGTGCTGACAGCAATATCACTGTCATGTTCAAGCAACTGCTAGAGGGTCAGCAAAAGCTCACGGTCGACCTAGGAGCAAAGATCGACAATGTCTATTCAGACCTGAACGGGAAAATCACCGCCCTAACCACTCACGTTCATAAGATTGATGCTTTGGTTGCCCAAAACGCCGCTGTAGTGCAAAGCTATGATGGATAAGCTTATAATAGAGATGCCGCTTGTTGATGCCATCCGCACTACACTTGTGATCCGACGCTATGTGAAGCGTATGGTGACTAACAATCTGAGTCTTGAGCAAGGCGTGATGAGCATCTCTGAAGAAGTCAGCGCGATAATTCAGAACCGAATTCCAAAGAAACTACCTGATCACGGACGATTTGTCTTAGATTGCTCTATATTTTCTGACAGGTGATGAGTGGATTTTTCGGAGATCCAAAGGGTCATCAATTCCCCAATACCATCGTAGTACTTGAGGTGTCAATCCAAGGGAGAGTAGAGATTAACGCACCAGGATTGTATGAAACTATCTAATCTAAGCCAATGATATGATTTTGGTGACTAACAACCTAAATGAACAAAAAGAGAAAAACAACAGATGCAAGAACAAGTAAAAACTAGCAAGAGCTAAAACAGATGAAGCGAGCAGCAAGTGATCAGATGACAAAATAGAATTCCTGAGAATGGGCATCATGGATCAGTGATTCCTCCTTAATCAAACATGGGTGTCTAACAAAACTCACACAGAGCTAATCCCTAGACAATAGGTTCAACAACAGATCAATCCACTCTCGTGACAGAGATCCTCAAGCAGAACTGCCTCCAAACCTAGATCTCTCTAGAGAAGCATAGCAAAGCAGGCATTATGATTCGACCTATTAAAGCCAATAAACACTCTAAGCAACCAATCTCTTGGGTTAGACATGTAAATCTCTGGAAAAAGTTGGTTCAGGCATTTCATCGAACACCTTTCGGGCATGAATCACCTAGGGTCTAATTCCAATTGATCAGAGAGAAATTAGCATTAAGAACACTCACCCAGAAGGGATCTACACAGATCTAAGCTTAAACACCCTAGAAGATCAAAGATTCCTCACTAACCTAACCCATCCTCAAGAACCCTAACAAAACTACTCAGCAATCATCAAAAAATGCAAAAACCCAGAAAATAAAATAAACAGCATAATCATGAAGATAAAGATGAGATTAGAAAGACTGTGAATGTAGAAAGTGCAAAAGATTAATAGATTGAAAGAGATCTGGATTACAAAAGCTTAAAAGAGTTTAGAGAGAAAGAGAGAAAAGAGAGAAAAGATAAAGGAAAACTAAAGCTTAGGTAGCATCATTTGTCTCAGCACTAAACAGCTGTATTTATAGTACTTTTAGAAAAGTCAAAACCCTAATTCACTAAAAGACAAAAGTCAAAGGTGGTTGGCGCAGGATCGAGCAAGGAGATCGATCAAACTGGTCGATGGTGTGCCATTCTTCAAAGCTGGGACCTTTTTGCCTTGGGATCGACCACACAACTCGATGCAGCAGGTCGATGCTATGTTAAAACAGGCGTAACTTTCGAACCACAACTTCGATTGACCTGAAACCACCGGCATTGGAAAGCTGCCTCAATTATCTACAACTTTGATGAAGACGTCGGAAGCTAAATCCCAGCCGAAAATATAATAGGAAGCTCGAGAAGAGTAGATCGATCAGTTGCTCGAGTGGCTTGGTCGATCCAGCTCCTTTCTTCCCATAAACAACTCCTTTTGGTACCTAAACAACTCCAAATGCATGGATGTATGCAATGCTCATGCAATAACCTACTAAACATGCAAAGTGACTATAAATGACTAAAAATGGTATGAACAGGGGATGATACAATGCTAAAATGATGAGAAATCAATGCTTAAAACCTGTAAAATATAGACATATCAACAGGTTTAAACGTTCTCTTTGTGATTTAGGTTCCAGTGTCAATCTAATGCCCTACTCTGTTGCTAAGGCTCTCGACATGACTGACTTCAAGCCAACTGGGATCTCGCTTATACTCGCTGATCGTTCCCAACGATTCCCTGAAGGAATCCTGGAAGATGTCCCAGTACGCATTGGTGACTGCATTATTCCAACTGATTTTGTTGTTTTGCAGTATGATGAACAGCCTAAGGATCCTCTAATCCTTGGAAGACCTTTCTTGGCGACTGCTGGTGCCATTATTGATGTGAGGAAGGGGAAGATTGTACTGAACGTTGGAGATCTAAGCATGCAATTCGACATGAGCAAATTGATTAAGAAACCCACGATCAACGGTCAGACTTTCTATGTTGATACTCTTACTAATCTCGCTGAGGAATTTTTCTTTGATATGCATTCCACAGATCCTCTGGAGCGCGCTTTAGCTTCATCCTCTCGAGAAATAGAGCATCTCGATGCGATCACCACATGATATGTCAACATGATCGATTCTAGCAAACATGTCCTACAACTATTAACACAGGAAGAACCAGTTGGATCAGCCACATAACACGCCACGCTTAGTGATTGGAGTGAAGAAAAAGCTCCTAAACTCGAGCTCAAACAGCTCCCTGCCGGGCTAAGGTACGCTTTTCTTGGACCCAATTCTACCTATCCTATAATTGTCAATGCTTCCTTGAACAATGCAGAGCTCACCCTATTGCTAAGCAAGATGCGCCAACATCGCAAGGCTCTTGGCTATTCTCTTGATGACATTTCAGGTATCTCTCCAGATTTGTGCATGCATAGGATACACCTTGAGAACGATGCAAAGTCATCGATTGAACATCAAAGGAGACTGAAGCCAAACTTGCAAGAAGTAGTAAAAAAGGAGATCATGAAACTCCTGGCAGCAGGGATTATTTACCTAATCTCTGACAGCAATTGGGTCAGCCCAGTACATGTAGTCCCTAAGAAAGGAGGCGTCACTGTCATTAAGAATGAGAAGGACGAGTTGATTCCGACTAAGACAGTGACTGGACACAGGATGTGTATCGATTACAGGAAATTGAATGCTGCCACGCGCAAAGACCACTTCCCATTGCCCTTCATTGATCAAATGCTGGAAAGGTTAGCCAATCATCCTTATTATTGTTTTCTTGATGGGTATTCTGGTTTCTTTCAGATCCCTATACATCCGGATGACCAGGAGAAGATAACGTTCACTTGTCCTTATGGTACTTTTGCATATCGCCGAATGCCATTTGGGCTATGCAATGCTCCTGCTACCTTTCAGCGCTGCATGATGTCAATCTTTACTGACATGATTGAAGATTACATGGAAGTCTTTATGGATGATTTCTCCGTTTACGGATCATCATTCAAGGCTTGCCTTGCTAATCTTTGCAAGGTTCTGACTCGCTGTGAGGAGAGGAATCTGGTGCTAAATTGGGAAAAATGTCACTTCATGGTTCGTGATGGCATAGTTCTTGGCCACCCAGTGTCCGAAGTCGGAATCGAAGTGGATCGCGCAAAGATTGAGGTAATGACAAGCCTACAACCGCCCACTTGTGTGAAGGATGTGCGCAGTTTTCTTGGCCATGCTGGATTTTATAGGCGCTTCATCAAAGATTTCAGCAAAATTGCCAGACCACTCACTGCTTTGCTCTGTAAGGATGTTAAATTTGATTTCTCTAACGATTGTCTTTTAGCATTTCAACAGATCAAAGAAGCATTGGTGAGCGCTCCAATAGTGCAACCACCTGACTGGACTCTGCCTTTCGAAGTAATGTGTGATGCCAGTGATTTTGCAGTTGGAGCTGTTCTGGGACAGCGCAAGAACAAGAAGCTTCATGCGATCTACTACGCTAGCAGGACATTAGATGATGCTCAGCGCAATTATGCTACTACTGAGAAAGAACTGCTAGCTGTAGTCTTTGCTTTTGAGAAGTTTCGCTCTTATTTGGTTGGCTCTAAAGTCATTGTGCACACTAACCACTCTGCTCTTAAGTATTTGATGCAGAAAAAGGATGCAAAGCCGAGACTTTTGCGTTGGATTCTTCTCTTACAGGAATTCGACATGGAAGTCAAGGACAAGAAGGGAGCAGAGAATGGTGTTGCTGACCATCTATCATGGATAAAGATCGACGAAGATGTGCCTATTGACGATTTTCTCCCTGAAGAAAACGTCTATGCTATCGATACAAACCCATCAAGCGAAATTTCGTCCCTATCTGATTCTGCAGACTGTGTCGATCGACAGCCTTTCGGATGTGTCGATCGACACACATCGGGCCATGATGCAACTACTTCTGTTGAGCTGTCTGCTATCTCCGATTTCCCTAATCGACCATGGTATGCTGATATTGCTAATTATCTTGCTGCAGATGATGAACCTGAGGATCTTCAGGGCTATGCTAGGAAGAAATTCATGCGTGAGCTTCGTCGGTATTATTGGGACGAACCTTACTTGTACAAGCATTGCTCAGACGGAATCTATCGCCGATGCATTGCTGAGTCTGAGGTCCAGGATGTGCTATTCCACTGTCATGGCTCTGATTATGCTGGACATTTTGCTACCTTTAAGACCGTATCTAAAGTACTTCAAGCTGGATTTTGGTGGCCTACCATGTTCCAAGATGCTCATGCATTCATCTCCAAATGCAATGTTTGTCAACGGCGTGGGAAGATAAGCAAGCGTAATGAGATGCCACAGAACTTTATTCTTGAAGTTGAAGTTTTTGATTGTTGGGGTATTGACTTCATGGGCTCTTTCCCATCCTCTTATGGTCATAAGTATATCTTAGTGGCTGTGGACTATGTGTCTAAATGGGTGGAGGCAATCGCAAGCAAGACGAATGACTCGTCTGTGGTTGTCAAACTTTTCAAGACCATCATTTTCCCTCGTTTTGGCATTCCTCGGATTGTAATAAGCGATGGGGGCTCTCACTTTATTAACAAGGTCTTTGAAAAGCTACTCAGAAAGCATGGTGTCCAACATCGTGTTGCAACTCCTTATCATCCTCAGACATCAGGCAAAGTTGAAGTCTCTAATCGACAAATCAAAGAGATTCTTGAGAAGACTGTTGGTAAGACGCGTAAAGATTGGTCCGCAAGGCTGGATGACGCACTCTGGGCTTACAGGACAGCTTACAAGACTCCGCTTGGCACAACTCCATTCCATCTGTTGTATGGGAAGGCATGTCATCTACCCGTTGAACTCGAACACAAAGCTGAATGGGCAGTCCACAAGCTAAACTTCGATATCAAACCAGCTTTCGAGAAGCGGCTTATCCAACTTAATGACCTTGATGAGATTAGACACCACGCTTATGAGAACTCCAAACTCTACAAAGAACGCACAAAGGCTTATCACGATAAACACATCCTTGAACGCCACTTCGAACCCAACGACCAGGTACTTCTATATAACTCTCGTTTACAGTTGTTTCCTGGAAAATTGCGTTCACGTTGGTCAGGTCCGTTCATAATCAAAGCTGTGCGACGATCCGGTGTTGTTGTCCTGACTACAACAGACGGAACCAGGGAGTTCACAGTTAATGGTCAACGGGTTAAGCATTATTTCGCACCAGCTGCTATTCCTGAAGGGGGTAGCCTAGACCTTGCCACCCCACCACCCGCCTGACTATCACCACAGTCAAGCTAATGACTTAAAAGAAGCGCTTAGTGGGAGGCAACCCACTGGTTTGGTTTTTCTAACTCTATCACTTTTTCTTTTTAGGATTTTTATCTTTTGATTTTTCACTAACTTGATTTGTCATTGATGGAACTAATGCTTATCTATTCAGGATTCTGGTTTTGCTTTGATGTTTGATTGTCTTTCCACAGCTTACAGCAGGAAATTCATGTGTGAAAACTTCAACAAAACACCAACAATCTTGCAGAAATTTTGCCTCAGCTCTGTCTGATCACGGACAGTCTGTCGATCGACACACTCCATTCCTGTCGATCGACAGCCCACGGGGTAACTGGTTCTAACTTAGCAAAATTCATCAATTTTCAATTCAAGTTATTTTTGATTTTTATCTCCGATCCTAAGACTTTTTACCATTGGGGACAGTGTTACTTAAGTCTGGGGGAGGAAAGTACTGACGTATTTTTCTTTGTTTTGGTTTATGATTTCTTACTAACCATCTATATCTAACCATTTGAGTCTTTTTCTTTTGTTTTATTGAGTCAAAATTTTGTTGAAACTATGATCCTTTTTCTTTCGTGTTTTGCCTGGTTGACTAATGCTACAGATAAAGTCTGATTCCGACTAATGAAAAATCCAATGATTGAGCGGTGAACCAGAGACAAACAAATTCCCATCAAGATTCATTAAAGCCGGAGCCAATTTCTGAGCTCTTCCTTTTACCTCATCAATGTGGTTAGTGTTTCTAGAACTTGATTCTTTGTTCAGACCTGATAGCTTACATTGAAAACAATGGTACCCCTTTCCCCTAGTCTAGAAAAAATAAAGGATTTGTTATTGCTTATAAAAGACGAGATGATTTCCTGCGAGCTAGAGGGTAGATGCGAATCGATGATCCCATTACTCTGCTCTTGTCTGGAATGATCGTGCAGGGTTGTTAGAAGAGTAGGTAAATTATTATCGATGATCTCATTATTTCACCCTGAGGTTTCTAAAAAAAAAAGAATACATGAGTGTGCAAAAGAATAAGTCTGGGGGACAGTAAGGTTATTCAGCGTTGGATATGTGAGTTTTTCATGGTAGAGTACAGTGAATGAGCCTAGAAGGTTCTGGTGCATTGACTCATTGATTGAGACCCCGTGATGAAGG
>CM022181.2:8371031-8512366 GCA_011420285.2 Erysimum cheiranthoides | reverse complement strand
TGTCTGGTTATTACGACTGAGTTACGAGTTGTGTTAGGGCTAATTTGTGGTTTATATTGGTATATGTGGCTTTTTATCGGTTATTATTACGGTTGATTTCCGCCGTCGTTGTGGCTGATTTGATAGATCTACTGGATTTGGCGTCTGGTTTATTACGACTGAGTCACTGGTTGTGTTAGGGCTAATTTGTGGCTGAGTTGTGATTTATACTCTGTTTGATGTAACTATACTCTGTTTGATGTAATCTTTTTATCAGATGGAGGATGAACCAAGGAATTACCCTCCAAGACTGTATGGGGAAGGGCAGTCTAATCTGGATAATAAAGCTATTAACCACAGTGGTATCAAACATATAGATATATTCAGAGTATCCGTTGGTGAAACTGTGTGGAATGAAATTAAGGAGCACCCAACTGGAATAGCAGCCAAAATCTTTGAGAAAACCATTGTATGGTCTGGTAAAAATGTGCACTACCTTCTATGCAGACAGTTAAGAGTAAGGAAGAAAGAGGTTTGGTTTCTCATTGGTGGTCAACCTATCAGATTTGGGTTGAATGAGTTTGAGCATGTCACGGGTTTGACCACATATCCGTTGCCTACAGAGCAATTTGAACCTGAAGCTGATTACAGATCGTTTTTCAGAGAGTTGAATGTGCCTGCTGGAGAAGGTCCCACTTTAGATGAGCTTATTAATGGATTAGATAAATGCCGGGCATGGCCACCAGAAGACATTAAGCGTAAATGGATGGGACGGTTGTTCTTATTAGCAATTGGTATCCATGGACTTCATCACAACTCTAGAATACCGTTCGAATCTGCTAAAAGAGTTTTTGATGATGAAGCCTTGAATAATTATCCATGGGGTCGGGTAGCATTTCAGTCTCTTGTTGGGTCTATCAAGACCATTAATCCTACCGGAAGGACGTACACCGTCAACGGTCTGGTGTACGCATTACAAGTATGGGCTTATGAATCTATCACATGCTTTGGAGAATTGTTTGGTAAATAATCCGACGGGGATATGAGTCCGCTGTTGCGATGGCAGGGAAGCCGCACACGAAGAGAGTTGGATTCGGTCATTGATGAAGAAATCGAAAAAAATAGAAAGGTAAGATTTAAACTGAGTTATAATTATTATGAGTCATTGATGGTTGAATTATTGTTAATTGATAGCTGAGTTATAATTGGATGTGACTGAGTTATGGATTACTGTGACTGAGTTGTGGTTTATTGATGGTTGAGTTATGGTTTATGATGATATTGTTATTATATCTGATGTTTTAGGTGCGTGTAAGGCATATGATTGAAAATGCTAGAGAGCTATATCCTGAGTGGCATGATGAACCAGAAGACCCAGAACTTGATAATCTGATCCAAGACATAGCTGATGAGAAGTTTGTCTCAGGCTTTTGGGACAGAAGATGCCTGAGAATGTGAAGAAGAATAAGAAGAAGAAAAAACCAGATGATAAGGATGATTCTCAACATCCCAAAAAGAAGCATAAAAGCTTGTAGGAGAAGGATAAGGATGTTGATTTTGATGAATCTGTCGGGAATAAGAATGATGAACCAAAGGTAATTGATATTGTATATTGTGTGATATTTAATGTTTGGTTAGCTTGCTTATGCGTTTTTTCGTGTAGATGTTGCAGGTTGTAATGAGAAGGCAGATAATGTGTCGCTTAGAAAACTCATTATGGATATGGTGGATCATGTCAGAACAATGATTTGATAATCTTGATACAATCATTAACTGAAGTCTTTACGCTAGAGAAGGTGGAGAGTGAATTGACAGACTTGAACAAGTGCAAGATTCAAAACTTTTCCGTATACAGAATCTGATGGCTGCTCAAAAATCATCCGCATCCACTGAGCAAAAGGTCCAGTCAAGCTACAAAGGAGGGAAAAAGGTACACCGCCACCTATGAAATCTGAAGTAGTCATCCCTCTGGTACGCTAACCGTGCCATACCAACGAATGATTTATCATTATATCGGCTGAATTAAAAATCCATTATGACTAAGATTATATTATTTTTATTCGTAATGTTTATACAGGGGAAGGATGCCAAAAGTCTTGAGAATGTTCAGAACCTGAATACGAATATGGAAGTGGGTGATATTGATAGTCTCGTTGAGGTGGTTGTTGCGAAAGATGATGGTAAGAAGAAGAAGAAGCCTGCTCATTTGGTGCGGTCTCCTGTGAATTTGAGAAATAAGAAGACAAAGACAATAAATGACAAAGAGTCCAAAAAAGCAAAAGCACGATGCCAATAAAGCTTTAAAGGATAAACAAGCATTGGAGGAGAATCCGGAAAAAGGCCTAGGGGAAGACCTAAAAAGAAGGCTGATAATGTGAACAAATCATTGTCAATCCAGAGGGGAATGAAGATGATATGAAGAAGAGTTGACATCATCTGATGATGTGGCTGATGTAAAAGATGATGGTGATGATGCGCTGAATAATATAGCTGGTGAATCAGTTAACGCTGATGATGTGGCTGATGTAAAAGCTAATGTTGATAATGTGGCTGCTGATGAAAAAGCAGATGCCAATAAAGCTTTAAAGGATAAACAAGCATTGGAGGGGAAACCGAGGGGTAGGGGAAGACCTCCTAAAGGTAGAAAGCCTGATAATGTGAAAAAAATCATTGGCAATCTAGAGGGGAATGAAGAAGAGTTGACATCAGCTGATGATGCGCTGAATAGTTTTGCTGCTGAAGCAGTTTCTAAAAAAGCTGGTGATGATGAACCGCAGAAGATACTTGGTGAAAAAGCTGATGATGAAAAAGCTGATGATGAAGAAGACACTGATGATGAAGAAGTAGAAGAGTCCATAGTTGAAGACGCCATGATACCTGAGTCTGAGGATGATGATAACGATGAACAGATAAGGCTTAAATTGATAAGTGATATCAGGAATCAGAGTGTTAAGCTGTTTGTTAAGGGGAAAGATACGAGTAAACTAAAAGATAAGCCAACATGTGTTTTTCCTATTATTAGAGACGACGGACTGACATGCATGAGGAAGCACTGTGAAGCTTCATCCGCAATATATGATCCTTTTTCACCTGCTGATCCGGATAGATTAAAGAAACTTAATGAACACATAAAATCAACAATGAGGTATGATCTTGTTCATTAATTTGTTAATTACAGCTTCTTGTTAACAATGTTGTTTTAAACATGTTGACTTCTGTTTATCTGTCAGGGGCATCAAATTGGGAAATCGTGACGACCCTCGTGAGTTCTATAGGATCATGGTTACCCCGCGAAAGTCGTGGCCCGCCACAGACAAAACGTGGGGATGGCTGAACGAAAGTGTAAGTTTTACGGCTGAGTTATTCTCTGAGTTATTATTCGTAACAACTGAGTTATTAAATGACTTATTATTCATTATGGCTGAGTTATAATTTTCCGAATTAATATAGGGGGGCAACAACTGAGTTGTGCTGACTTGTAATTTATTTCGGCTGAGTTATATTATTAATTTTATACGTTACGGCTGAGATAGACGTATTAAACATTATGACTGAGTTATGCTTTTTTTATTTCAGCATATCGCTGCGTACCAGAGAGTCCTCAGACGTAGGTTGATTACAGAACCCTGCCCATATCATACCAAAGGCATTGCGTTTGTAGATCAGTTCTTCACCACTGGCATGGTCATGGAATATCCTCAGTTCAAAATGAGACCTAAGAAATTCAAGTTTAACCAGACCAACTATGAATCTGTAGTTAAAGGTTTGTATCCGGAGGATCAACAGACTAAGATGACGTGGATGAGTGATGTTTTTCATGTGTATTTCGTTGTACAATCCGGAGGTAATCATTGGTTGGCGCTGGACGTGGACCTGGTTCGTGGCCACATTGATTGCTACGATAGCATATATGATCCGGAGAAGAAATCACAAGTTCTTGAAGCTTGTAGGCCGTTTAGGGAAATGATTCCGTACATGCTGAACGATTCACTTTCTTCCTCCTACTCCTCACGACTTTATAGCAACAAGCCGTTTACTTTGAGATGGAAGAGTCCAAAGAATGTGCCTCAAAACGAGGATCCCGGAGACTACGGTGTATATGCGCTAAAATACATTGAATGTCTCGCCCTTGGTGTTGCTTTCGATGGCCTTAGTGATGCGAACATTCAGGGTTTACGGCTTAAGATGGCAGCAAATATACTGGCGGAGGAACCAAAGATTTACACGGGATTTATTGACTAAGGAGGCAGACAATTTTCTATGTAATTTTATGTTTTATTTCTAGGAATGTTTATTTTGTGGACATTAGATATAACTCAGCCAGCAGCAGCAATGCATTTATGAATCAGCCATGAAGTATTATTAATAAATCAATGAACAATATAACCCAGCCACAATGAATCGATAAATTAGCCATGAAGCGTTATTAGTACATTAGTTAACAATATAACTCAGATATTTGCCGCCAAAACAAAGGTTAACAAACTTTGGCGGCGCGAAACCATCAGTTAATAAATGTAACCTTTCGCATTCTTCTCCGTATTTTCTCTATTTATATCAGATTACCCTCATATTGTTTGTCATTTTGTCTATTTCTTTCTGTTACATCTTCTTATCGACATGGAAGTTGTTCCTCAAATCAAAAGTCAGTTTCACGGAGATGTTAAAGCGATCCTATACGCTGCTGATCGTGAGAATCTCTCCGTTCTAAACCCTGGTAGTGGTTTTGGTATCAATTTTGACAAAACCTCAGACACGTTTAAAGAGTTCGATTTCAAACTATATTGCGCATTTAGAGGTATCCTGCAAGACAATTGGGTGCATGCGTGGCCGACTTCTCGCTACATTCCATTCCATTATAGGAAACAATGGTTTTTAACACTCGCGGTAAGCAAGCACCGATATTTCCCTTGATATTATGCAGATTAAAAACGTATTTTAACTCTTATATATATTTTTTTATTTTTATTTTTATGATGAGTAGCGTCAATACACGTGGGATCCGAGACATACTTTTACGGTGTGGAATCAGTTTAATTTGGTAGTTCGAGAAGTATACGGAGAAGAGATTCGTTCGCTTGTTCGGACATATCAGAAATTTGCCGATAAGCCCGACTGGATGAATGAGCAAGTGTGGACAGATTTCTATTACCTTTTTATGGATTTAGATTTTAAAAAAAAAAATGGACGCATCCTTTTATTGTACTTTATTGTACTTTATTTTCAATTACATGACATTTTGGTCAAGCATTTAACAGTATAATTCAGCAATATGGTGATATATACGCAACCTTTCGTCTTCAGTTGAAAGGAAATTTACCGCCAAACCACGAAATGCATTTTTCGTACCTCAGCCATGTCGTCAACATACTAGCGAATTATTATACATGACTCAGCCGATTAGTTATAAATATATCTCACGAATGAAGCCGCTATGTGATATAACTCAGCCGATATGTGATATCAAACGTACCTTTCCGTCTTCCGTGAAACGGAAAATTGGCGCGAAATTTGGGTTTAACAAACGTAACCTTTCGACTTTCTCTCTGTTTTTTCCCTATTTATATTAGATTACCATAATTTTTCATATCATATTCGATCTTATTCTCCCTGTCTCATATTGTATATAATTCTCTCTATTTATATCTGTGTTATATCTTCTTCTCGCCATGGACATTGTTCCCTCCATAAACTGTCAGTTTGACAAAGAGGTTGAAGCGATCCTAAACGCTGCTGGTCGTGATAAACTTTCCGTTCTAAACCCTGGTAGTGGTTTCGATTGCACACTATATTGCGCCTTCGAGGATATTCTGAAAAACAATTGGGAGCATGCGTGGTCGGCATATCGCTTGATTCCATTCCATTACAAGAAAAAATTGTTTCTCACACTCGCGGTAAGCTACCGATATTTTTCCATTACAAGAAAAAATGCATTTTTCGTACCTCAGCCATGACGTCAACATACTAGCGAATTATTATACATGACTCAGCCGATTAGTTATAAATATATCTCACGCATGAAGCCGCTATGTGATATAACTCAGCCGATATGTGATATCAAACGTACCTTTTCGTGTTCCGTGAAACGGAAAATTGGCGCGAAATTTGGGTTTAACAAACGTAACCTTTCGACTTTCTCTCTGTTTTTTCCCTATTTATATTAGATTACCATAATTTTTCATATCATATTTGATCTTATTCTCCCTGTCTCATATTGTATATAATTCTCTCTATTTATATCTGTGTTACATCTTCTTCTCGCCATGGACATTGTTCCCTACATAAACTGTCAGTTTGACAAAGAGGTTGAAGCGATCCTAAACGCTGCTGGTCGTGATAAACTTTCCGTTCTAAACCCTGGTAGTGGTTTCGATTGCACACTATATTGCGCCTTCGAGGATATTCTGAAAAACAATTGGGAGCATGCGTGGTCGGCATATCGCTTGATTCCATTCCATTACAAGAAAAAATGGTTTCTCACACTCGCGGTAAGCTACCGATATTTGTTATTAAGCAAACTAAAAACTTATTTTGACTCTTATGAATATATTTTTTTTTTGTAGCGTAAATACACGTGGGATCCGAGACATACTTTAACGGTGTGGACGCAGTTTAACAAGCTGGCTCGACAAGTATACAAAATGCAGATGACTGATATCATGTTCATATTGAGACGTTTGGATGATAAGCAGAAATGGATGAATATGAAAGTGTGGACAGATTTGTCTGACATGTTTGCTGAATACGGTTATTTTTGAAAACTTATTGTATTTTATTTCCGATTATCGGATAATAAACAAGTGTGTTAGTTCACCCATGTCTTTTCACAAATGATTATGAGAAATCAGCCATGTCGCCAAAATGAACCAGCCAAACAACGAATGAATTTGTTCGTACCTCAGCCATGACGTCAACATACTAGCGGATAATTATACAATAACTCAGCCGGTTCGTTATATTAAATCTCTCAAACCACGAATATATTATATGTGAGTTTTAATATCTAAATATCTCAAAATAATAATAAAGTTAAAATACAAATTATAATTGATTTAAAATAACATTATAATGCAGCCGCTATGTGATACTATATATTATACGCAACCTTTCGTATTCCGTCTTTTTTCTCTCTATTTATATACTAGATTACTCTACTTTTTGTTGCCCAACCTAGATCCTATTGAATTTGATGATGCTGATTATGGGATCCCTATTGTTTGTTTCTGTGGTGGAAGGGCACTGCTTGAATCTTCCATGACAAATCCGAATCCCGGAAGACTCTTTTACACATGTCAAGAAAGATTTGTAAGTTGTTCAATGTTTTGGTCGAATTTTTATACGGTTCAATTTACGAATTAATTGTTAAATTTTGTTTTCAATATGTATGTGTAGGATGGGGGATATCACATTTCGAAATGGTGGGATGAAGCAATGATGGAGGAATTAACAAAGTTAAGACAAGAAATTCATGAGTATCCTACTATGAATGAAATGCGTGAAACTCTTACTGTCCATAGAGACGCGATTGCTCACCTCCATGATCTCCAAACTCAAAACGATAATGAGTTACTTAGGGTCAAGGCGATGATTGACAAAAAGAGGGATGTAATAGCTAAGGAGTTGAAGAATGTGGTTGTTGCGGTTTTTGTTTTTCTAGCGATAATAATCTATTTGTTTAAGTAATTTAGTTTACCATGTATCTTCACAAATGATTATGAGAATAATTCAAAAAAAAAAAAAAAAAGAAGAAAATAACTCAGTCGAAACCATATAATTCAGTCGCAATGTTTGTGTTGAATTCGAAATTTTGAATTTTGAATTTTTTTAATCAAACTTTACTATTTAACGTCTGTACAAACGTGATAATTACTGAATTTACTTCGCGGATAGACACGTAATGATGGGTTGCCTTTCCCCATAAACACGCTTTCCTGCAAAGAAAAGAGTAATTGAAACCAAAAAAAAATTCGTTTAAAAAAAAACACACGATTCCTGAATACGTTATCTCAATTTTTTCGATTTATGATAAGTCAGCCGTGTATTTGTGATAACTCAGCTTAAATTGTTAACCTCGAATGCAGTAAATGTGAATTTTTTTTAACTTTTCATGTAAACAACGAGTTTATATGGCCTTGATCTGATAAAGACCGTGAAATTATGTCATGTTTGTGCATTTTCAAACTCATCATGCGGAACGATATGACACAAACCCTAAACCCTAAACCCTAAACTATACATTGTCATACCCTTTAAGCGTTACTTAGACAGAGTTAACCCTTTTTTAAATTTTTTAAAAAATTGTGAATGGGATGCTAATATACTGTCAGTAATCTGAAAGTAAATATTTATGTTAATTGTTAGTTGTTTTAAATATATGTAAAAAAGTTATTTTCCAATAATGATTTATTATACAACTCAGTCGTAAAGAGACGATAACTCAGTCGTACTGTATGTGTGTAAAAAATAATGCGAATTTTTGAATTTTTTTGAATTCTTTTGTAAATTAAACTTAGTTTAAGTACTGAACAAACGTGATGATTACTGAAATTACTATGCGGCTAGCAGACACGTAATGGTGGGTTGCTTTTCCCCATATAAACGCTTTTCCCCAAATAAAAAGAATAATTAATAAAAAAATATTGTAAAAAAAAAAAAGAATAAAAACAGCTCCTCCCGAAACGAAAACTCGATCTGCTCCACAAATCCCGAGGTCGAACATTTAGTTCTCTAAACATTATGTTCTCTAACGTATGTTAGTCGATTCCTAAATACGTTATCTCAATTTTTTCGATTTACGATAAGTCAGCCGTGTATTTATGATAACTCAGCTAAACCTCGAATGCAGTAAATTTGAATTTTTTTTATCTTTTCATGTAAACAACGAGTTTATATGGCCTTGATCTGATAAAGACCGTGAAATTACGTCATGTTTGTGCATTTTCAAACTCATCATGCGGAACGATATGACACAAACCCTAAACCCTAAACCCTAAACCATACATTGTCATACCCTTTAAGCGTTACTTAGACAGAGTTAACCCTTTTTTAAATTTTTTAAAAAATTGTGAATGGGATGCTAATATACTGTCACTAATCTGAAAGTAAATATTTATGTTAATTGTTAGTTGTTTTAAATATATGTAAAAAGGTTATTTTCCAATAATGATTTATTATACAACTCAGCCGTAAAGAGACGATAACTCAGTCGTACTGTATGTGTGTAAAAAAGAATGCGAATTTTTGAATTTTTTTGAATTCTTTTGTAAATTAAACTTAGTTTAAGTACTGAACAAACGTGATGATTACTGAAATTACTATGCGGCTAGCAGACACGTAATGGTGGGTTGCTTTTCCCCATATAAACGCTTTTCCCCAAAGAAAAAGAATAATTAATAAAAAAATACTGTAAAAAAAAAAAAAAAAAACAACTCTTCCCGAAACGAAAACTCGATCTGCTCCACAAATCCCGAGGTCGAACATTTAGTTCTCTAAACATTATGTTCTCTAACGTATGTTAGTCGATTCCTAAATACGTTATCTCAATTTTTTTGATTTACGATAAGTCAGCCGTGTATTTATGATAACTCAGCTAAACCTCGAATGCAGTAAATGTAAATTTTTTTTTAACTTTTCATGTAAACAACGAGTTTATATGGCCTTGATCTGATAAAGACCGTGAAATTACGTCATGTTTGTGCATTTTCAAACTCATCATGCGGAACGATATGACACAAACCCTAAACCCTAAACCCTAAACCATACATTGTCATACCCTTTAAGCGTTGCTTAGACAGAGTTAACCTTTTTTAAATTTTTAAAAAAATTGTGAATGGGATGCTAATATACTGTCACTAATCTGAAAGTAAATATTTATGTTAATTGTTAGTTGTTTTAAATATATGTAAAAAAGTTATTTTCCAATAATGATTTATTATACAACTCAGCCGTAAAGAGACGATAACTCAGTCGTACTGTATGTGTGTAAAAAAGAATGCGAATTTTTGAATTTTTTTGAATTCTTTTGTAAATTAAACTTAGTTTAAGTACTGAACAAACGTGATGATTACTGAAATTACTATGCGGCTAGCAGACACGTAATGGTGGGTTGCTTTTCCCCATATACACGACATTCGAAATTTTGAATTTTGATTTTTTTTTAATTTTTTGAATTAAACATTGCTAGTACTATTTAACAGCTGTACAAACCTGATAATTACTGAATTGACTATTCGGATAGACACGTAATGAAACGACAAAGATAAATTGACTTATACCCAAACAAATCTTCACTATCCACTTAAAAATAAATCCCAAACCATCTAAGTTCTTATTTCTTAATTTATTCGATTTTTCTATTCGTCTCAACTAAAAAATGAATTCTTGTTCAGAGTCATCAATCGTACTCAGTGACCGTGGATTTCCATCGAAGTGTGTGTGTGGATTAGGTGTTACGATTTTTACAGCGAAAACTCAAGACAATCCTGGCAGACCGTTCTTCCGTAGCGAAAGTAAGAAAGATCCAAAGGAGTGGACAAATAAAAAAGATGTAAGTATATTATTTTGGTTTTCTTGATGTTTATGTATGTTATTGTTGCTTTATTCAATCTCGTTTATTTGTTATGAAATAGGGTCACTTATTTAAGTGGGTTGAGGATGCGGTGTATGAAGAGGTTGAAGATGCATTACCAAAACTGGAAATTTTGGTAAATGATATCACAAACGCTAAGTCAGAGGTAAGTGCTGCTTTACACGAACTGCGATATGATGTAAAGGTGAGTAAAATTGAAATCGGCAAGTGCAAAGTGTGGTTGAAAGTGTGTTTTGTCTGGCTTTGTTTTCTGACGATTTGCATTGCTTACATACTAGCTGGTAAAGCTAAGGAAACAAATTCAATGTTGTTTCTTGGCTATTAGTGTTTCAATGTTTGTTAAACTTGTTTACATGGATTGCAGTTTATGTTTATGTTTATGTTGTTTCTTATTAAATGGGTTGTAATTTAACAAAATAAATCGGCCGTAAAACAGAGTACTCAACCGTGAAAACAGAGTTACTCAGCAACCGTAAAAACAGAGCAGAGTAAATCAACCAAACAACAAATTATTATGATGTAACTCAGCCTTTCGTTATAATACCCCAGCCATTGCACTAGTGAGAATATTTTAGTTTAGGCGGTAAAAGCTATTGATTTTCTCTTTTCCCAAGCGATGCGAATCTTCAGTAATTATTACGAAAAGACTTATTTATCAATTCTCGTAAAGAGTAACGACAATAAACGTTGCATGCGAAACGTCGTATCGTTGTGGAAGCATCTTTTCGTTCTCTATATATTTATATAATCAGTATAAACAAACCTAGTATATCTCATATCGTCAATCTTCCAATAAATCAAAATCCTTTCAACCTATTTCCGTTTCATTCATTTCATCAAGTGGTACAATGGCCGCATCCGGTTCCGGATCTGGTTCTGATTCGAACAAGAGAAAGTATGTTCCAGATGATGACACGAGTGTGAAGATGTGGTGGGAACAGGAAAAAAAGTTCAAATCGATAATCTATTTCGTGAAAAAATCAATTAGGGAGACAGAACAAGCACACTGGTTGGATATCACGTACCGTGAGAAGCAAGCGGAGCGTGATCTGTTAGCAAAAATGGAGGAGCCTGACTTTAACCTCAAAGAAGAGATCCGTATGGTGGACAAGGAGTTGAAGGAGGCTAGTGAGGAGAAGGATGCTTTCAAGGTGCACCCGATCAATTGGAATAAATTGGGGTATGGATCTACGGATGACTACTGAAGTACGCAGATCGGGTTTTTAAAGATTTTTAATTTTGGTGCCACACAAGTAGTAAGGTGATTGCTAAGATATTTGTTCGTATATTATTAAAGTTATATAATGTTTTATTGGTAGAAAAAAGTTATATAATGTTTGAAGTCCAAATTATACAAAACGGCTGAGATATGATATTGTCAGCTGACTTTGTACAAACATGATGGCTGATCTACGGGAGTAATGTGACTTACATATAATTTATGATAACTCAGAATAGGAAATGTAATATATGTGTGTAAAAAAGTTATTTTCTAATAATGATTTATTATACAACTCAGTCGTAAAGAGAAGATAACTCAGTCGTAATGTATGTGTGTAAAAAAGAATTCGAAATTTTGAATTTGTTTGAATTATTTTGTGAATTACACTAAATTTAACTACTAATAAAAACGTGATGATGTGATAACTCAGCTAAACCACTTTATCCATTTTTTCCCAATCGTGATGATTGCGTTACCACAGTAACACGTAATAATAATTTTAATATATAACTTTATTTTTATTGATTTTTAAAGATCAGTAAAGCAATCGTAATGTAAAAAAATACGAAAATTATAAATGATATTCCACCACGACGTTTTAATAACTCAACAATCCTAATGTGGCTGATTTATTGAAGTATTGTTAATTAGATATAATTTTCCGACTGAGTTATTATTAACAAAACAATAAACCGATTAAATACAAATTGATTATAATATTGAGAATATTTTAATGAGAGTAGAGACAAACTGTTATATACTTGATATACGGAAAGTATTATAGGCGGTTAAAGCTATTAATTTTCTCGTTTCCCAAGGGATGCAAATCTTCATTAATAATTACGGTGTGGACTTATAAGCCGAAAACCTACTATCTTATAAGTAACAAAGCTATCTTCTCTCATACTTATCTTCTATCTTCCATACATTAAAACCCTTTTATCAACCTATTTTCGGTTCTTACAATTCATCAAGTGTTATCGATGGCAGCATCCGGTTCCGGTTCTAGTTCTGGTTCGAAGAAAAGAAAGTATGAACATGATGTGGGGGTGGAGATTGTGGAACAAGAAATAAGGTTCAAAGCGATAATCAATATGGTGAAATCACAATGAGGGAGAGAGAAGAAGCACACCGGTTAGATATCATATACCATAAGAAGATAGCGGAACTTGATCTGTTAGCAAGAATGGAGAAATTTGGAATTAACCTGGAGGACGAGATCCGTCTGGCGCGTGAGGAGGTGAAGATGGCGGGTAGGGAGAAGGAAGCTTTCAAGGTGACAGAGATGAATTGGGATAAATTGGGGTATTGATGTGCGGATGACTACTGAATTACGCAGATCGAGTTTTTAATGCTTTTTAATTCGTAGACGATGTTGTTGTATTTTGGTACCGTATCTGTAGTAAGGCGATGTTCTATTTTGATTTCCTAACCTACGTGTTCGTATATTATTATAGTTCTATAATGTTTGATGCTGTTCTTTCAGTCCCTAAGTCTTATAAATTCGTGGGTGCTTATGCTACTACTGTTTGATAAATGTCTGGCACTGTTTTCTGACGATTGTCATTGCTTATCTAGTAGCTGGTAAAGCAAAAGGAAACAAACGCAATGTTGTACGACGGTTATTATTGTTTCGATGCTTGTTAAACTTGGTAAAATGGGATGCTGTTTATGTTTATGTTGTTTCCATTGCAATGGTATCGTATCTGTTAATTAATAAAGAAAAAAAGCAGCCGTAAAACAGAGTACTCTGCCGTAAAAACAGAGTAACTCTGCAGACGTAATACAGAGCAGAGTAAATCAGCCAAAATTCAAATGATTATATTTTAACTCAGCCTTTAGTTATAACTCCGCCATATTTCAAATGAATTTTCGTTATATCAGACATAATTTATACGAATATGTGTTAACTGAGTCGTTTTCAGACTATTAAACAGATAATAAAAAACACGAATATCAATCACTCATTCTCTAACCTCTATACTCTTATCTGAGAATATAGGATACCACAAGGGAAAGTGGTGATCTATATACTTGCAGAATAACAAGACCTCCATCTTCCAGAAGCATGAGTCACACAGTAACCCAATTTTAAAACCCTCGTTCCACCAGTAAACCCATTGATTGTGCACTGCACACCGACATTTTACCACAGATAAGAAGTCAACCCCATCCCTTATCTCTTTTAACACGCAAGAAGGTTGCTGTCTTAAGTTAAAAATATTCCGATCGAAGATGTTATCACGAATCTTTTTTGCCGATTCCCTGGTTAACTGAAAATCACGATGCCTGATACCTTCAAGACTGAAAATACTTTTGACCATCATAGAGTAGATGTAGATAGCAGGCTCCCAATGAACCGCAGTAGCTTGTTGTATCATCCTCATACCCTCCCTCTCATCGGCCGTGAAGAAGTAATCATTAACTCCCTTTATCAACAGAGCCGACGGGTTGTTATGTGCGAGACAACGCTGCTTGAAATACATCGGAGGCGGATGCTGCGGCCAAGGTACCCGCATGAAATAGAAATCCACACTTCTGTGGAATAACGTCGAGATTGCAAGATCTCTAAAGCGCCTGCATGTCGCCTTAGCACGACAAAAGAACCGGAAACCAGTCTGCATGATTTGTAGCAACATAGTAATAACAAGATCATCAGGAAGAGACGTGATGTTCAAAGTATGCAAATCTGATTCTCTTTTTTGGCGGACGGATCGTTGGTTATCGCCATGTAAACGATCTCTCATGGTGTAGACGTGAAAACCCTTCGTATTCTGGATGGTTACAAAGTCTCCAGGCGAGACTTATATAACGGTGGAGAAGCATGATCGAACGTTGCGACTTATTGTATTAAATACCAATTAAGAAAAAATTAAATAATAATGAATGAGTTATGATATTATTTTATGACTTATTACACCCATTGTGGCTGATCTGTTGAAGCATGATGACTTAGTTATAATTTGCCGGCTGAGTTATAATACGTGTAAAGCTGATTTACTAAAAATAAATAAATATATTTAATAATAATAATAATGTTAAAATAAAGACGTCGCATCGCTCTTTAATCATCTTTTTGCATTCTGTATATATATATATATATATATATATATATTAGTCGATAGAAACGAATCTATCATCTCTCATATTTTCTCTTTCCTTTTACAAACCCATTTCCGTTTCTGGCAATACATCAACTGTGAAAAAATGGATGCATCCGATTCTGTTTCTGGTTTAAACAAGAGATTCAATGATGGATGTGTGCAGATATTGGAAGAAACATGAAAGATGAAGTCGATAATCAATAAACTGCAAACCATAATTAGAGAGAATGAAGAAGCACACGAGTTGGATAAAACATTCCTCCAGAAGCAAGCGGAACGTGATCTGTTAGAGAGAATGAAGAAACCTGAGTTTAACATCGACGAAGAGATCCGTACGGTCGAATTTGAGTTAGCTATAGCCGATGTGGAGAAGCACGCCTTCAAGAGGACAGATTTCCAATGTGATAAATTGGGGTACGGACCCCCGGATGAGACAAGCTCAAATGACAAATGAAGAACGCGATTACGTGGTAAACTGTTTTTAATTCCTAGTAGTTTATGTATTTTACCAAGGACAATGAGAAATTAGTAAGACGATGTTGTATTCTGGTTCGTTCCTTAGTTATTTGTTCTTACATTCTTACATTAAAGTTCTATAATGTTTGAAGTCAAAACTACATATTACGGCTGAGTTACTATGATTTTACGGCTGATTTAACTGATATATCAATAATCTTAAGTATGTAATACTTATGTTAATACTATACACTAACGTGACCATAACATATGTGCACTAGAATACGAAATTGATAATTTTTTTTTTCGGATGTTTGCATTATTATGAATTAAAATATTGCAAAAACGTGATAATTACTGAATTTAAAATACGTATACCCGTATTGTTGCGTTTCCCCAGGAGCGCTTTTTTGAAAATAAGCGACAAATACAAATCGTCTCTTCGTAGACAAAAAAAATACACATGCTTCTTGATTTTCTCTTTTCCCAAGCGATGCAAATCTTGAGTAATTATAGCAAATAGACTTATAGACTCATGATGGAAGTTACATATAGCTGTAACCATGTACACATTTTCCTGGTAAATAAATAAGTCGCAGACAACCTATCACATCACATTTCTTAACCATATCTCTTACTGAAATGTATATGAGTTATGACATTGTCGTCTGACTTAATATACCATTATGGCTGATTTATTGAAGAATTGTGACTGAGTTATAGCAAATAGACAGTAATTATAGCGAATAGACTTATAGACTCATGATGGAAGTTACATATAGCTGTAACCATGTACACCTTTTTCTGGTAAATAAATAAGTCGCAGACAACCTATCACATCACATTTCTTAACCATATCTCTTACTGAAATGTATATGAGTTATGACATTGTCGTTTGAGTTAATATACCATTATGGCTGATTTATTGAAGAATTGTGACTGAGTTATAATTTAAGCTGAGTTATATTTAGTTAAATGGCTGATTTATTGACAATAAAAAAGTCACATCCGAATAAAATATGACTAATTCATCTGACGATGATGTATATGAGAAAATTGAAATAATACTAAAAAGATAATAAAACGATTAAATAAAAATTGATTATTTCATAAACTAATAATGAGAATATTGACAAAATTGGAAACACGATATACGAAAAGGTAATATAGGCGCTTAAAGTTATTGATTTTCTCTTTTCCCAATCGATGCATCCGAAACGTCGCATCGTTCTGGAAGCGTCTTAGTCAATCTCTATATAATTAATAGTCGATAGAAACGAAACTATTATTTCTGATTTTTGCTCTCTTCCGTGCACTAAACCGTCTTACAAACTCATTTTCAAACCCATTTTCGTCAAACTCATCTTCAAACCCGTTTTCGTTTCAGGCAATACATCAACTGTGAAAAATGGACGCATCCGGTTCTTGTTATGGTTCTGGTTCAAAGAAGAACAAGCCTGTTGCAAATGGTCGTGTGAAGGAGATGAGCGAAGTACAAAAGTTGCAAATGGTAATATCTATCATAGAAGCAGTAATTAGAGAGAGGGAAGAAGCACACGAGGTGGATAAAACATTCATCCAGAAGCTAGCGGAACGAAATCTGTTAGAGAGAGTTAAGCAGCCAGATTTTGACATCGACGAAGAGATCTGTAAGGTGGACAAGGAGTTACATATAGCGGGTGAGGTGAAGCAAGCATGGAAGGTGACAGAGTTCGAGTATGAAGAATTTGGGGTAGGACCCCCGTCGGACGATGAATGAAGAACGATATTACGTAGTTTAATGTATTTTAATTCCTAGTAGTTTATGTATTATGATGTTGTATTCTAGTTCCTCCCTTACTAAGTTATTTGTTTTTGACAATGGTATATGGTGGCTGTTTTAACAAATAACTCAGCCGGTCGTGTATTCTGTATTTTGATTATGCGTTAACTCAGCCAAATCGATAATTAACTCAGCCAAAGCAAAATAGAATTTCTGAAGCCATTATCATAGAATTAAATCAGACATAATGTAAAACTACAAATATGTTAAATCGGCCAGGTCGTTATAATAACTCAACCATAAACAAAAATAAACATATTGAAGCATTATAAATTAATAATGTCACGAATGAACATGAACATCCCAACATTTCTACGCTGGACAAGTCGTTAAATTGTGCCCAGCTTGTTGACATCGAAAACATGCGTGTCCCTTTCTAGGGCGTTTATTTCCAATAGCAACTTCCAACGATGATTTAATCCTAATTTTCTTGGGCCTTCCTGGCGGGTTTACAACAATCGGAGGTAGGCATGGTTGGTTAATTATAGCTTGAGGAACAGATATCGCCGTATCTGGAGGCATGATTGTATCAGCGTACGCTCTAACCAAATAGCCGGTCGTGTAGTAAGGACTGCACATCCCTATACGAGACACACCCATCTTCTCTCCAGCTGCGATTGCATGGTTGCATGGTATTTTTTCGAGGTCGAAACGACGGCAAGTGCAATGATTTACAGTAAAATTTACAACATGCAGCGAAGATAGGGTTCCAAGTGAGACCTGTACACATGAAGAATCAATCGGTTGTACTTGAAAAAGCCTTGCTGCGTATACACGTCCCTAGTAGAGAAAAAATTAACAAATAATGTTAAGGCTGATTTATGAAAATAATGTCTGACTTATGTAACCGATTACAGCTGAGTTACCTGTAAAAGTTTTTCAACACCGCATAAGAGCGTTGTGTGCTGCGAGGTTGCATCCTCTCTCGGTTCAGCAAACCATCTAGTCCTCATAAGCCGAATTTCTTCTAACAGTCGAACTATGGGAAGACCTCTAGCACCTGACAGTGCATTGTTCATTGATTCCGCTATATTTGAAGTCATTAAATTGTATCTGTTACCCGGGAAATGAACACGCGCCCACAGTCTGACATTAGCTCTTTCGAGGTATCCATGCAGTTCAGGATGAGACACTGCAATTTCATTGAACGCCTCATCGAAATCAGACTGCTTAAAACACCTTTCACCAGAGGGAACATATGTTTTCCTTTGAATTTCACCAAAATATTCTTATACAGATGGTAAGTGCAAATCTCACGAGAAGCCGACGGATACACCTCGCGAATTGCTTTTCCTATTGATTTATGTCTGTCCGATATTATAGCAAGATTCCGATCGTCAGGAATAACAACTTTGAGTTGCGTAAAAAACCACCGCCAAGACTCATCATTTTCGATGTCAACAACAGCGAAAGCTATCGGGAAAATCTGAAAATTACCATCCTGAGCTAGGGCTGTTAGGAGCGTCCCTTTGTAACTACCATGTAGAAACGTACCGTCGACAACAATAACTTTGCGCATGAATTTAAACCCAGCAACACTCGCACCAAAAGAAAGGAACACATATCTGAATCTTCCAAACTGATCAATTTGGAGTTTTGCGAATGTACCCGGATTTGCCCGTTTTATCATGTATAGATAAGAAGGCAATTCTTGGAAACTACGCTCAGGAGTCCCCTGATCGCGCATCCTTGCGTGCCTTAGCGTCCTATATGAATTCCAATAATCCATCTGTTGAGACCAACATAGTAATAAATCAGCCGAAATATATACATAACTCCACAATAAAGTAACTATAATTCAGCCATATGTATATATAATAAATCCGCCACAATGTAACTATAATACATCAATAAGTCAGCCATGAATCTCTTACCTTTATACCAAATATCTTATTTATGAGTACTCCGACGCTTTTAGGTTTAACGGACGGAACAACGTCACCAAGATAGTCTCTGTAAAGATCTCCCATAATTTTATATGTTGATTGTCGCGATCGATCAGAACTTTCCGTCACAGAACATGTGTGTTCCGAATCGTATATACGAACATAAAAATCTGGCTCATCTCCCTCCTTCCTAGATGCACGAACTTTCCAAAGACAATCTTTCAACCAGCATTTGATAACCACTACATTCTTATTTGATGTTGGTATCCAAAAATCAAATCTTTCCCTTACTGCAAGAAGTTTCACTACAAGCTCAAACGCGTCTTTGCTCCTATATCGTTGTCCTACAGCTAGGCGTAGGGAAGACATCTCCAAACTTAATGTTTCCGAATTCCCTTTTGCGCCGGTCGTTACAGCTACCGAATTCCCTATTGATCCGGTCGTTACAGCTGCCGAATTCCCTTTTGATCCGCTCGTCTCATTCTTGTGAGGACTCTTCTTTGGAGTCAGATTTGGTGAGTCTTCTTCTTTTTCCGGCGTCTTGCCGAACACAGTGTAATTTTCGTCATCCGATGACTCACCGTCGGAATCGTCAAAAACATCAAATCGGCTTGAAAATTCATCATCTTCTTCTTCATCGTCTGCTTCTCCGTCATATACATTCGCTTTTTCGGCAGCTTCATCGTCTTTTTCGTAGTGGTTTTCACTATAATCAATGCATACACCATGAAATCTTGAGTCTAATGTTGAGTCAGGACTGATTTATCGTTTCATTTGCCCTCTCGATCCGTCTGATGTTGAGTCAAGACTGATTTGTCGTTTCACCTTCCCTCTCGATCCCTCTGTCCGACTAATTTCGCACAGATCCGTAAACTCCGCAAAGAGTGGTAGACTCTCGACTTTGATTAGGCTTATAAAAGATAGCAGCTGCCGATCGTTGGATAAATAAATTGGTGGAGTACCAGGAGACCTATTTTTCGTAGCCTTGTTCGATAACATGTAGCTCAGCTTTACCCGATGGCTCAACTCATTGAGTCCGTAGTCATCGAGAACCAAATTTTCAAGATCGCCTATCTTTGTTGTTGCATGTAGCTGCTCAAATCTAGACCCTTGATGATCGGGGTTAAATACAAATTTGTGTTTCTTTACCCAATTACCCGAGACTACAATTACCGGAACCGAATCTATCATATATCGGAAAAGGGTGAACGAAAATCAAGAAGAAAGAGGAAGAGGATGACGAATTGGATCTCTGTTGATGTAAAGAACAAGAGTGAAGGAACAACAGATTTGAGATTGTAAGAAGACGACGTTTCGTATTTCTCTTGATGATGATGACGTGGAAATATGCATCCACGTCACTGATGTCATGTGCAAATCAGCCACCAGAAGAACAAGTAAATAAATTGTCTTAACCCAGCCATCAGACAAATTTTAAGTCGGCCGTAAGATGAATGCTATTTCAGTAATTAATAAAGGAAAACTCTGCTAGCAAATTCAGCCGTTTAATGTCGTAACTCAGACGAAAATATGTAACTCAGCCGTAACGTAAGTAAGTCAGTTGTCAAAGCATACTATGGTAGTAATTAATCTTATGCTAATTAGTCAGCTGTAATTTTGGCCGAGTTTTCATTAAAAACGTAAATCAGCCATGAGGAAAATAAAACTCAGCCAACCAGCGAAAGTTAACTCAGAAGTAACCAACAAAATGTTGACAACTCAACCATCGGTATATAAATCAGCCATAATGTATAGCTGGGTTATTCTCGTAAGTCAGCCGATGTCCTATAAGTCAGACACATTCTAGTAAGTCAGCGGAAACCACTGGATGGGTTATACGTGTAAGTCAGCCGTGTATTCACAACTCAGCCATTTTATTTAAACCAGCCGTAATATAACGTAACTCTGCCGTCACTTGATGCTGCGGTTGAGTTCATTAATACACATCAGCGGTATCTGACGTGGCAGCGCGTTTTTTCTGAAAAGTAATGACATTCCTTGTAATTACGTTTTTTCTTATAATATGTAACAGGGGCACGCTGGGCATTAAAATTATGGGCGAAATATGACAGTAATAAAAAAAAGTTTTGTATGGTTCTCGTGATATCACATAAATTGTAGCCCATGTGAGTAAGAGACCCTTAAAAAATTCATGGCTTTATTTATTTTTAGTTTTTTTTTTCATGGCTTGAACCTAAGAATCAATTCTTTAAAGGCTAGTTTATTCATACTTTTCAACTTTTTGATTTTGCAATTCATCACTATCTATCTGAAATTGTGATCATGATGAAAATTTGCACACGGACACACGTAATGGATTTATGTTATTAATAACAATTTTTTAACGTTAAATTTATTCTATATCTAATATATAGTATAAGTATATGTGTCTTATGTTATAGGTTAAATTAAATGTTAATATTATATTTTTTAAAAATATATATATTACATTTTATTGGTTAACTACTGTATTTTTTAAAAATATAATTTTCCCTTCTGATAATAAAAATACCCTTTCTGAGTTTTGGACCAACTTAATTGCTCCTTTCAATCGATTTTTATATCTAAGAGAAGAGGAATGAGAAACTTGATCACCACATTAGCTACAAAGTGGACAACAAACATTGTTTTTTTTCAGACATGCATGTCTTGATTGATACTTACTACGGAGACTTTGTGGATCAACAGAGAAGACAAGTTAAACGAGAAGTAGACAAACACAATAGCTAAGAGAGATCAAACCATCACAAAACAAAGAAACTGAAACCTACCATCCACGCATCATGATGATCTCTTTACCCACTGAATCTGGCCACTTCAACCCACGGTTCTCAAGTCTCCCATAGGTCCTCTCAAGAACTTTATACCATGAAGATAATCAACAAAAGCTTGAGTGATTGGAATGAGCACCTCTTAGCTATACTAACCTCTGCGGCGGTTTCTAACCTCTTAGCTATAGTTCTATTCTATATCTTACTCTCTTGTTATCTTTTTAACCCTTTTCCCCCAATGGAAGTAGAAAAGAAAATGATGAAAAATTACTCTGTAAATTTTACCAATTAAGAAATATAGAGGAAACAAGTTTTTATTTTCATTTAACGATATGAATATCAAAATACAAAAACAAGAGTTACTATTTTATTAATTACAAACACCAGTCACTGGTAACAGAGACGAATATGAAGATTTTGGTATTTGTTAGAAAGAAAAGGTTGAGAAAAAAGAGGTGGAATTGAAGAAGTAGTAGAGCATGAGCAAGGAGAAGAGGTCTCCCAACTCCATCGTTATGTCCAGCGCACAAGATCCCATAAAATATTTCTCTTACTTCCTGAAGTGGCATACCCTTGGTCAAATCTTCTTCTGTCAATCCAGTTATTTCGGACACTGGTGGAAAAAATCGCATTCTCGTCTTCGTCAATCAGACAAGCACAGATCAATTCATTTACTATTTTCTTTATTCATTACCAAACAGAGCACACAAATTCGCATCTAAAATCACATCTTTCCCTGTCTATCAGGAACCTGGCTCAAAATGTTCTTTATCTCCTGCAATTGGAAAATTGACTCAAATGCAATGGATGTAAGTCTATGCCTATTTTTCTACACAATTAGATTCAAAATCCGTTTCTCTCACGTAGGACTCTTGGGATCAACGCGTTGTCCGGTCCTCTTCCTAAGGAAAGTGGCTTGCTGTAAGCTTTAAGCTGCTTTCCTCAATGTTCTAAATATGATAATGTCTTCTAGAGGATTCTGATGGTTCCTTATACCCTATATGCATATTTCTCTACACAAGTATCAGTTCAAATAATGTCTTCTAGACTCCAGCAAATGTGAGTGTATCTCTTAAAGCTACAATTTTTATTTCCTGGTTATAGTATACAGCCATCCAGGACCATAAAATTTGCAATTAATTATTTCATGTATGTATTGCAGCTACATAGATAGTTAGCTGTTTCCCTGTTATAAAATCAATGTCAAGTGTTGAGTCCAAAAGCAAATCATGAGGATTGACAAATAGACTCTGGGTTGTCACAGAAACATTTTCAACATCATCAAGCTCCAATACAAACAGAATTCAAACTAGTCAGTCTGATCCTGGTTCACATCATAAAAGAAAGAGTTTTTGCAATCAGCTTACAAGAGAAAGAGGTGGAGACATGTGACAAAGGATTGATTTGTTAAACAATCAAGTCTTGTCTTAGCTGCCATTTCTCTGAAACATGTTGATGAACATGTAAAGCTGCTGCTACAAACTCACTAATCCATCAGTGTTGCTATCAATCTGAAAAAGATACAATGGCTCAAGATTATGAAATTACATACAAAAACCGAAAAGATACAATATTATCTGATCATCATGCTTAAGATGTAATTAATCTTGTTGTTAAAAGCACTAAAGTTTTTTTACCTGTCTCATCTCCTCAAGACTAGTTACACCGTTTTAATCCACATCAATAGCATCAAACTGAGGTCAGAAATCGAGTGTGCTAGCCAAAAAGAGAACACGAAGCATAAGAGACATGTCCTGGTCTCTTTGGTTTAATCTATCCAACAAAAACTTTCTCATTCAGCTTCTTACCCGTAAAGCAAATTGCTTTAGACGACTGTATCTCACAAACTGACGTCACTTGTTCAGAACTGAAATGTCGACAGGTATATCAGAGGCATGAGCTGCAAAAGCAAATAGACAAAAGGGAATCAGTCTTAAGATTCAATTCCACAAGATAAAAATCAACAACTAGTACTATTAGAAGCACCACATACAAGGGCTTGTGTAGCAGTTAGACGTGCCCGTAGTTCTTTTACGAGTAACTTTCCAACTCGTCGAATAGAAACTCGAGGACTCAATTGCAGATCCTTGCCGTCTGAAACCCTAACACGAACGATGAGGAAATTGGATTCTGATCTTGGTCTCGGCAAAGTAAGGAAGGAGACGATCGGGAAAGGAAGGAGAAATTGAGAGACTGAGATTTAGGATTGGTAGAGGAAGAAGAAGAAGAAGAGAAAAGGCGATCTCAAAAAAACAAAAGAGGACGAAATTTGTTTTTTCTTAGAGGCATTACTAGTAATTACGAGTGCGGACAGGGGTTTTTAGTGCCGCAAAACAAAGGAAACTACCGTTTTTGTAAGATGCCCTTAAATTTATACTTCAGATAGGGGTTTTTGAAATAACCCATATCTGAAGAAGCCATGTCAATGTTTTAAGCTATTCATTTTTTTTTTGTTAAAATTTTTTTATTTTTTTTAGTCGGCCAACTTGCATCTTTCATTACCAAGCATAGCTCTGACCGAGTCGTTGACGTCAAGGAGGCCTCCCATGATCATGTTGACGGCGTTTCCTGGCGTTGGACTCATTTTTCGGGAAACGGGGGCACTAACTGTATCGATTGCCTAGTTAGTGTTTAGTCAAGTATTGATATTTTTAGTTATAGATGTAGACTAGTCAAACATCAATTAGTCAAATCGGGTATAATATGGTCATGTATGCAATAGGTCATCGTTAAATTATTTTCTCTTCTCACATATTTAACATACATATAGTTAAATTATTTTTCATCTTTTTTATAGCAAACTGTTGTTCATATTTAAGATCCAAGTCCTCTCTTTTTATACTTGTCCAAGTCCTCTCTTTTAATTATCTAAGTTTCAATTCTTCTTCTTTTGTGTTGTTATAAAAAGTGTCTTTTTTTTTTCTTTCTTTCAAGATGATAAGGAAGAAGTTGTGTTCTTTAGCCACTTCAACTTCAAGATTGACATCCATGGGGCCTAAAGGCACTAAAGGTTAGTGCTTTTTAAGTTTTGTTGAGATTAATTTGTGTAATCTTTTCTCTGATGTTTAGTATTTTAAGTGACCTGCTTCTCTTATTTTCAATCGCTACTCTGTGTATAAACTTTGCTTTCTAATACTCAATAATCAATATCACATTTCATCAAAAAAAATTAGTGTATTTTTTTCTGAACTAAAGGATAATGGTTTTAAGTTTCTTCTGTTGGTTGTGTGTATACCCTTGAATATACCCTTGAATACTCAATAATCAATATCACGTTTCATCAAAAAAAAAAAACTTTTTATCTTGAACATCTTAAGCTTTTTTTTTTTGTTTGGTTTGTTGTCAAAAGATTCAAGGGTATATGCATATAATAATAGTATTCTTTTTCTCTTGTTAACGATTTTTTTTGTTTTTGTTTTTGGATTATTGTAGCACAATGCCACTACTTTTCTTATGGATCTCGAAGACCATCAATATTCAAGGTAAAAATTAAAACTCATTATTTTATTGGTTTTAAAGCAAATGCATTAGGCCTTAAAGTTGCATAGATTTCGTTTGGTTGTAGGGATTTTGCTAAAATTTGGTAAAAGAGCCTTTGGTTTGCCGAGTTTCTTGGTTTTAAACCAAATGCATTAGGCCTTAAGAGTTGCATAGATTTCGTTTGGTTGTAGGGATTTTGCTAAAATTTGGTAAAAGAGCCTTGGTTTGCCGAGTTTCTTGGTTTTTAACCAAATGCATTAGGCCTTACAGTTGCATAGATTTCGTTTAAAAGGATACCACTATTGGGTTGGGCCTCGGTCAAAGTGAGGTAAGTTTTTAAAAAGTGAGGTAGTTTTAGAGATAGTTCTTCAGAGCAACGAAGATATCTCGGGAGAGGGTACTCATTTTGAATTGAATCGGGTAATTGAACTATCAAAGGACAAGGGAAAACGTATTGCTTGTATAGAAGGTACGTTTTGGCGTGAATTGTCTGCGTTTATGTATGATTCAATATAAAAAATGTCTGATTTCCACGAGGTAAAAAATTTCTGATTTTCCACAGACACAATTTTTGACTGTCACTTACGTACCCAAAACGTATTGCTTTTATATCTCCGCAGGCGAGGATGATGAACTCTTAACCGTTATTGCTGGGAGATGGATTAGATACATAAATGGTGCGTGGGATTTCAAGATTGATATGTCTAGGTTCGGGAGATGTGTTAATTGCAAATGGGTACGAAATGTTGTAGACCTACGCATTGAAATAGCAAAAGCGTTCGCACTTGATCTGTCTGTTATATCGATTGAAATGACTTATTGGGTGGAAGACGCTTTGGCGGAACTTTATGGCGATGGGACGATGCCGTTGGATATAGTGACAGAAGCAGAGTACAGAACATTCAAAGCACACCACAAATCAGACAAAGGGGTGAACATTATGGTGACGCTGAAGGAAATTCACGGGGGTGGGCTAGAAATTGCAGGCCCGGAGTTCGGCAAGCGTGGCGGGAATACGTTGACAAAAAAAGTCTGGGATCTTGGTTTTGGTTCGAGAGTGGATGGGGGTAACGTTGTGTCGCCGGAACAAGTCGAAGATGATATAAGTGAAAGCCAACTAATT
The DNA here is from genome assembly GCA_011420285.2 of Erysimum cheiranthoides. Classification (NCBI taxonomy): domain Eukaryota; kingdom Viridiplantae; phylum Streptophyta; class Magnoliopsida; order Brassicales; family Brassicaceae; genus Erysimum; species Erysimum cheiranthoides. The sequence goes on along the minus strand of CM022181.2, from coordinate 8,485,935 downwards.
GCTTGTGTTAACGAAATAGAAGCAGTCTATGAAGCACAAGCGGCAGCGCCTGAATCATGTGATAATAATGCTGTTTATGAATTAGGAAGTGGTTCAGTGCCATCACTACCATCAGATGCGTATGTCTCCGACACAGAGAGTGATGAAGATGATGATAATGACGACGGCACTGATGACGATAGTTGGGATACAGATGGAGATGACTCGGATGATTATGATTATGATTTTTGGACCGATTACGTTAGGAAGAATAACTGTGGGGAGGACTTGGGCACGAATACTAACGATGAGGATGATCGTGGAAATGGGGGTTCAGGCAAAAGGGGTTCAGGTAATGGGGGTTCAGGCAATGGGGGTTCAAGCAACGACCACCCGGGGGGAGAAAAGAAGTTCCTGTGGGGGATCGCAACAGGGGTAGAGGCATCATGGAAATATGTCACAATGGCGGAGATTTCGTTGACGATGAGCCTCAACGTGGAGCATGGGGTTCAGGTAATGGGGGTCCAGGCAATGGGGGTTCAGGGAATGGGGTTCCAGTCAACTGGGGTTCAGCCAGAGAAGATGGTCCTGTGGGGGGTGGCAACAGGTGTACATGCATCATGGAAATTTGTCATACTAACGGAGATTTCGTTGACGAGGAGCCTGAGCATGTAATTGGGGGTTCAGCTAATGAGGGTCCAGGCAATGGGGGTTCAGCCAGAAAAGATGTTCATTGTGGAGGTGACAGTGCATTGAAAAAAGCTCTGAATATCACTGAGCTTTATGGCTACGAAGATGTGGAACTAATGTTCCATGATAAAGCGCCAAGCAAATATAAACTTGATGACCTAGATTTGAGTAGGGAGGACGACGAGATCTACAAAGGGAGGTTGTTTAGGGATAAAGAGGAGTTCAAGCTTGCGGTAAGAATCTATGCTATAAAAAGGGTGTTCCACTTCAACTTCAGCCGACATACATTTAATACCACGGCTGCATCATGTATTTCCCGTAGATGTGACTGGCGGGTGTATGCTCGTGAGGTGGGGAGAAACAGGGAGTACGAGGTAAGGAAGGTGAACCTCACGCATGTGTGCGATGTAGACTCACGCGGGCAGTTCTCAAAACACGCAACATCTAAAGTAATTGCCGCTTTGATAAAACGGATGTACTGTAAATTGGCAGCTGGTCCACGTGCATGTGAACTCCAAGAGATCTTGTTACATGAACACAATATTACTGTTTCCTACTGGAAGTGTTGGAAAGCGAAGGAGTTGGCGATAGCATCAGCTCAGGGGACGGAAGAGAGCTCTTTCCGATTATTACCAGGATATTTCTTTGTCCTCAAATATGCTAATCCAGGGACAATAACACATCTACACACAAAGAAAGATGATAAGGGAAACAACAGGTTCAAGTACGCTTTTATGTCACTGGGAGCAAGCATACAGGGATGGTCGCATCTGAGAAAACTTTTGGTGTTGGATGGCACATATTTGAATGGAAAATATAGAGGTGTGTTGTTAACAGCTAGTGGTCAAGATGCTAATTACCAAGTTTTCCCAATTGCATTTGCAATAGTGGACAGTGAGAACGATGCAGCCTGGAGGTTTTTGGAAAAGTTAAGTGATATTATAATAGATAGCACCGAGTTGATGTTTATCTCAGATCGTCACGGGTCCATATACACAGCTAAAGATGCGTGGTATCCCTTGGCTCACCACGGCGCTTGCCTTGTACACCTCGAGAGGAATGTCCAAGCACAATTTGGAGGCAGGGGGATGAAAGATCTTGTTAGTAGGACAGGCGAGGTGTTCACACTCTCAGCTTTCAAACGAAACTTTGCAACAATAAAGGCTAGAGATGAACGTGTAAGTGAGTACCTTGAGAATATAGGACTAGAGCATTGGTCACGGGCAAATTGCAAAGGCAAAAGATACAATTTGATGACCAGCAACATAGCTGAATCATTGAACAAGGCGCTAGTACCATGCCGGGACAGCCCCATAATAGCTCTGTTGCAGTTCAGGCGGACGATGCTTGGGAGGTGGTACGAGGCAAGGAGAAGTGAAATAGCTAAGCTGAAGAGAGACATACCTAAGGAAGTTGAGAAGGAATTGTTGGTGCAACTTAAACAATCGACAGGTCTGTCAACAGTGGGGTGTTCGCAGTGGGATGTCGAAGTCAGTACACCCACAAACTGCCGTTTCCATGTGTCGCTTGATAAGAGGACTTGTAGTTGTAAGGAGTTCCAGATGTTACTAATTCCTTGCCGTCATGCAATGGTTGCATGTAAGTACAGAGGGCTGGAGTACAGGACCTTGGTGGACGATTATCATAGGAAAGGGACGTGGAAAGCAACAGTATCTGGTGTGATACTGCCAGTTCCAGATCCAGATGATATTACAGTACCAGATGAAGTTTGGGCTATCGAAGTATATCCACCAAAGTTAAGGCGTCCATCCGGAAGACCTCCAACGAAAAGGAAGTTGTCAAAGGGGGAATATCCAGTAAGAATGGATTATAAGTATTGAAAATAGTAGTTTAAATGTTATATTAATCACATTCGCTAAGTCATCATGATTGACTTGTAGGTTGGGAAGAAAAAAAAACCTAACAAATGTTCGCGCTGCGATAAAGGAGGGCACAACCGAGCTACGTGCAAGGAGCCCTTGGGGTAATATGGATGGTGTGTAAGTTGTTTGGGATTTATAGGATAAGTGACGTATACTTTTTGCGCATGTTATGGCAAACGATGGTAAGTGATGTACACCATTTTGGTTTTGTACCCATTGGGGTTTTGGTGGTGGGTGTACATGAAGAATACGGTATTTTGAACATGGTGTGCGCATGAACATTGTGTACATGACCCAGGCTAAGTGTACACGGTGTACATGGGTCACATCGTTTTATATTATGCATGGTTAAAGTATGGTAGTGTATTGGAAACATTTGTACCCCCCTGTAATTAAGAATGTTGTATTTTGAACATGGTGTGTGCATGAACACTGGGTACATGAGCATAGTTACGTGTAGACGGTGTACATGAGGCATATTGTGTTATATTATGAAATGTTAGAAACTGATGCAATTATATGGTATATCTGGGTGTACATACAGTAGAAAAGAATGTAATTTATGGCACACACGAAGTATGTATCGAGAGTATCGATGAATAAAATCATGTACAAGAGAGACGAATTAAATTGATGAAAGACAAGTCAGCGTTAGGTAAGAATCAGTTGTTTTGAACATGGTGTACATAATTTAATGGCATATGTTAGACAAGAATGTGTAGCGTATGTGTAGACGGTGTACATGGTGTACATGACACATATTGGCCAATATTATATTAGTTTTAGTGACTGAAATATGTGATTTATTGTGAAATATGAGAAATGTTGATACATATGTGATATATGTGTCAATTTTTGATAGTTCATATATGGTTAGGGTGGGGTTATTACTTGAATGCCATTCTCCTGATATACACAGATCTTGTAAATCCCCAAAAATCAATGACCAAAAAAAAAAAAGGTAAATCCCAAAAAAAAAAAAAAAGGAAATGGTGCAGTTTGAAATTCAAACTTCTGTTCGTCAATCTCGAGGCATCCTTGGAACCCGATGTAGGTAGATGCCGAGTTCCCAATCCGTTTTAGGTGTTGTGTGTTCGAGTAGAAAAATCAACGAAATGGGAGTCCGGCGTACTCGAGCTTCAGCGAAGAAACAATCTACGGAGGAGATGCGTATGGCTGAACTCGGCCCCAACATCCGAGAGAATGCGGGAGAACCGTCGTCTAATTCGACTCCCCACAGACGCCCAGGTAAACCATCTCGACTAACTACAAATTCAAGCTGGATTTCATATTTTCTGTCTGAGTAGCCGTTCCGAATTTTGGGCAGATGCGTAACTGATAGTTAGAAGTTACTTAAATCACCAATTAACTTTCCCGAATATATAACCAACCAATTCCTATGACTGTCAACTTCCCCCAATTTTTCACAACAGTTTGCTGATTAAAATTCCTAAATGTCTGAATCAGGCGATACTCACATGGCACAACCCCCCGCGATTCATACCGGGGTACGGAATAAAAAAAGGAAGGCAAGGGGTGGTTCCTCTGGAAAGGATGAGATACCCATGAATCCTCTATCACCAACTCCCAAAAAAGCGAAGAAAACAGCTGTCCCCCAAATCCCAGAAATTTCAAGGCGTGAGACGCGGGCGTCATAAAAAAATGGGAGGAGTACGCCTGGGCAAACAACCGGTGCAGAGTGATGAGATGCCTGAGGAACCAAGCGGTGTCGCAGGCGAACCTCCACCAATGGCAGCAATTATATCTGACTTAAAGCATTGGATGGTTCAGAGGAAAGCTAAATTTAAAAAGGAGCTTATCAAAGAAGTGTTGGTAGAGACAGACAGAATATTTGAACCCATCAATCCACACACTCCTCGAGCGAGATCTCCAACTTCTCCGAGCTGTGAGTACAATAAGCCACCAACCCTCATTCACATCTCAGACACCGATTCGTTACACCACAGTGATTCAAAAACAATCCCGCCTGAAGAGGTAAATATGTTGGTTCTATGTACTGAATTATCAAGTTATGTGGAGTCTCAATGACGTGTAATCCATGTGTACGAACAGAGTGGTGGATATGGGGTTGATATGAAATTCTCCCTAAGGATTCGAAACTCTAAGGATGGTAGACTGATAATCCTCGATCTCTGAAGGCTCGCGAAGCAGGATGATAAGGCGTGAGACGAATCTCGAATATCCTTATGCCCCAGACTTGACTTAGAACGATCCAGCAAAGTAAGGCGGTGGAACTTTAGATAGAAGCTTCGCGGAGACAGATGGCAAGGGGTGAGATAACCTCTCGAAGATCCTTGTACCCTAGACTCGACTTAAAACGATTCTTCAATCCTCAGCAAACGAACGGCAACGTCAAGTGCGGCGGAATCACTTGATATACCAAACAACTCTTTGATGTAACCCACCAAGGAGAAAGAAAAAGTTCACAAGGAACAAAGGAGTTTTCCACTCTCAAAAATAAAAGATAAAAGTTGATTATTGTTTCAGATCAGAGATGATCTTATAAAGAGAACAAAAGAAGACTAAAGGGCACACTTGACCAAAGAAAGCATTAAAAGAGTTTGACTGACTTTTGGACTACTTGACAGCTTTTTATTTTAACCCAGCAGATTTCTGTTTTAAGACAGCAGACTTCAAGTCGTCACAGCAGACTTCACGTTATAACAGCAGACTTCTAGTTATAACAGCAGACTTCTACAGCAGTCAAGTGTATGTCCATTGCCTCATTAAAACTTTTCCTGGAAAACCCATTGGGACAAAACCAAGGATAAGGAAAAAGAGTACAATGTCCATACACCCTTTGGTCCACTCAAGTCTTCATTGTGTTTGGATCAAAGTCAGGGTGTTGTGTTGTAGGTTGTTGTCCTCTTTACTCCAAATGTCCTCAAGCATCATTTGAATAGCTCCAGCAAGTCGCTTCGTCCTAGCTCTTGTCATTGGTCCAGCTGGAATGAGCATGACCTCTTCTTGTTCCTCCTCAGTCGTTCCCATGCTCATATCATCTCCCTCCTCTTGAAAAGGATTTGTCCTCAAATCTGGATCATCTGCAACAAAAGGGATTAAGTCAGAAATATTGAAACTTGGACTAACAGTATACTTACCTTGAAGGTCAATTTTGTAGGAGTTGTCGTTTATCCTTTTCAAGACTCTGAATGGTCCATCAGTCCTCGGCATTAGTTTCGACTCTCTCTCTTTCGGAAAACGATCCTTTCTCAAGTGAATCCAGACCAAATCTCTAGGCTCGAAAGTCCTTTTGCACCTGCCTTTGTTAGCAATCTTTTGGTATTGTTCCGTCTTTCTTTCGATGTTCTGTCGAGCTTTCTTATGCATTTGTTTCACCAATTCTGCTTTCTTTTTCCCATCGAGACTAGCACGCTCACTCAAAGGCAAAGGAGTTAAATCCAAAGGTGTCAAGGGATTAAAACCATAAACCAATTGAAACGGTGAGTATTTAGTAGGAGAATGAACAGCATGATTATAAGCAAACTCAACATGTGGCAAACAATCTTCCCAAGACTTAATGTTTTTCTTTATGATTGCTCGCAAAAGAGTAGACAAAGTCCTATTAACTACTTCAGTTTGCCCATCAGTTTGTGGATGACAAGTAGTTGAGAAACAAAGCTTAGTTCCTAGCTTAGACCACAATGTTTTCCAAAAGTAACTCAAAAACTTGGTGTCTCGATCAGAAACAATTGTCCTAGGTATGCCATGCAATCGAACAACTTCCCTAAAGAACAATTCAGCTACTAGTGATGGATCGTCAGTTTTATGGCAAGGTATGAAATGGGCCATTTTCGAGAACCTATCAACAACCACAAAAACTGAATCTCTTCCTTGTTTAGTTCTAGGCAAACCTAACACAAAGTCCATTGAGATGTTTGTCCAAGGTTCAGTGGGTATAGGTAAAGGAGTATACAAACCTTGCACCTGCACCTTTGATTTTGCTTGTTTGCAAGTCGTGCAACGCCCACAGATTCGTTCCACATATCTCCTCAAGTGTGGCCAAAAGAAATGTTCCTGCAAAACACTCAAAGTCTTGGCTACTCCAAAGTGCCCCATTAAACCTCCTCCATGTGCTTCCCTAATAAACAAGTCTCTCAAAGAACAATTAGGCACACACAAACGATTTTCATAGAACAAGAATCCTTCATGTCTAAAATACTTCCCATGAGCGAACTTCTCACATGATTTAAAGGCTTGTTGGAAATCAAGGTCTGTGTCATACATCTCTTTGATTTGTTCAAATCCAAGTAACTTGGCATCAAGAGTAGAGATAAGAGTGTACCTTCGGGACAAAGCATCGGCAACAACATTGTCCTTACCTTGTTTGTACTGAATGACATATGGGAATGTCTCTATAAACTCAACCCAACGAGCATGGCGTTTGTTTAGCTTCTGTTGGCCTTTCAAGTGCTTTAGGGACTCATGATCTGTATGAATCACAAATTCTTTTGGCCATAGATAATGTTGCCAAGTTTGAAGTGCTCTGACTAAGGCGTACAGTTCCTTGTCATAGGTTGGATAATTCAAGGTTGCTCCTCCAAGTTTCTCGCTGAAATAAGCGATTGGTCTCTTGTCTTGCATCAGCACAGCTCCAATTCCTACACCAGAAGCATCACATTCAATTTCAAAGGTTTTCTTAAAATCTGGTAAAGAAAGAAGAGGTGCACTAGTGAGTTTTTCTTTCAAGAGCTGGAATGCTTCTTCTTGTGCTTTTTCCCATTTGAATCCAACATCTTTCTTGATAACCTCCGTGAGAGGAGCAGCAATGGTGCTGAAATCTTTCATAAATCTCCGGTAGAAGCCAGCAAGACCATGGAAACTTCGGACTTCTCCAACCGTCTTTCGACAGGGCCATTCACGAATTGCTTTTACTTTCTCTTCGTCGACCTTAATGCCCTCTGCACTCACAACAAATCCTAAAAAGACAAGGTTATCTGTGCAAAAAGTGCATTTCTTCAAATTAGCAAACAATCGCTCTTTCCTAAGAACATCTAAAACAGCTTTCAAATGTCCTACATGGTCGTCTAGACTTCTGCTGTATATCAAGATGTCATCAAAGTACACGACAACAAAAACTCCAATGAATGCTCTCAAGACATGATTCATCAACCTCATAAAATTACTAGGTGCATTTGTTAAACCAAAAGGCATCACAAGCCATTCATATAACCCATGCTTAGTCTTGAATGCAGTTTTCCACTCATCACCTTCTTTCATGCGAATTTGATGATATCCACTCTTAAGATCAATTTTAGAAGACACACAAGAACCATGTAACTCATCTAACATGTCATCTAAGCGAGGAATAGGGTGGCGATACTTTACAGTGATGTTGTTGATGGCTCTGCAGTCAACACACATTCTCCAACTACCGTCCTTCTTTGGCACAAGTAACACCGGCACAGCACATGGGCTCATGCTCTCCCTAATGTATCCCTTCTCCATAAGCTCACTGACTTGTTTCTGCAGCTCCTTTGTCTCCACAGGGTTGGTTCTATAGGCTGGCCTATTAATTAGGAAGTGAAGCTCCTGGGACAAAGTCTATTTGATGTTCGATTCCCCGAATTGGTGGCAAACCATCTGGACTTTCCTCTGGGAATACATCTTCATAGTCCTGCAAAAGAGAAACAATATTGCTCGGAAGCTCCGGCTCAAGGTTAGACAAACTCATGAGAGTTTCTTTGTACATAAGTACAATCATGGGTTGATTCAAGAACAAAGCCCTCTTAACCTCACTCGACTTCACAAAGAAATTAGATTTCCTCACGGGTTCTTTCTCAAAGGCCTTTTTCTGGGTTTTTCTCAAACTCTCGCTCTCTTCTTTGTGGTTTTTAGTGTTTAGGGGTTCACTCACATTGTTCTTTTCGAGTTGTAACTGATCTTCATAGACTTTTTGCGGCTTTAATGGAACCAGTGTGATCTTCTTCCCTTTGTATTCGAAGGAATGCTTGTTGGTGTAGCCGTCATGATTAACCCTTCGATCGAACTGCCATGGCCTTCCCAACAAAATATGTCCTGCTTCCATAGGTAACACATCACAGCAAACTTCATCTTCATACTTTCCAATGGCTAATGGAATCACCACTTGCTTCGTAACCCTCATGTTCCTTTGGTTGTTCAACCACTGAAGATTATAAGGCTTAGGATGTTTCTTTGTAACCAGCTTCAACTTCTCCACAAGTGTAGCACTTGCAACATTAGTGCAGCTTCCTCCATCGATGATAAGACTGCACACTTTATCTTTTACCAAACACCTTGTGTGGAATAAGTTTTCTCGCTGTGCTACCTCCAAGGTCTTGTCTTGCACCACCAGTGCTCTTCGCGTAACTAACAATCTTCCCTCTGCAGCACATATCTCATGTTCTTCTTGAGATGATGTAGAATCGCTTTCTAACTCTTCTTCGGTTTCAACCTCACCATTCTCCATCAAGATCATAACTCGCGGGTTTGGACATCGGTTAGCATAGTGTCCTGTCCCATGACACTTAAAACATTTGATATCACGGTTCCTAGTGCGAGTATCCTCTGCTTTGCCTTTCGAATCTTGTCCTGCAGCATTTGATTTAGCCCCTACGTCTGCCTTAGACTCTGTTCTTTGCCGAAAACTTGGCTTGTCCTCCTTGTAGTAACTCGGCTTTGAACTAGAAACAACGACTTGTCGAGATTTGCCCCTCCTCTTAAGCTGCTCTTCAATTAGAATTGCCTTGTGAAACATCTCTTCCAAGTCTTCATAAGTTTGCAACTCCATTCGGTCTTGAATATCTCTGTTCAATCCTCCTAAGAACCTCGCCATAGTTGCATTTCCTTCTTCTTCAATGTCAGCCTTAATCATGAGAGACTCCATGTCTTTAAAATAATCCTCCACATTATTGTTGCCTTGATTCAAACGTCTCAGCTTCTGATGCAACTCTCTATTGTAGTGGCTTGGCACAAATCTCTTCCTCATGACTGCTTTCATTTCATCCCATGTATCAACAGGTCGGTCTCGGTGGCGCATCCTACTAGTAACCAATTGATCCCACCAATTGACGGCATAATCATGAAACTCTGTTGCAGCAATTTGAACTTTCTTGCGATCAGAAAAGTTTTGACATCTGAAGAGTGACTCCATTTTCTTTTCCCACTCCAAGTAGACATCCGCATCATTCTTTCCATAGAACGGTGGTATTTTCAACTTGAGACTTCTCAAATTATCATCATTTCGTCCTCTAGCTTCTCTGTTTCGTCTAGGACGCATCTGACTTCCGCTAGATGAACCACCTTCTTGGTTATAGTAATCTCCTTCTTCATCTCTGTCACGTCTACGTCGGTCTCTAATTCTCCTTACATGTTCCTCTTGAGGCGGCAATTGAGGTTGTTGTGCTCTATCGATCAGTTGGTGCATAGTCTCCATTTCAGTGCGAAATAACTGAGGTTGTTGTGCTTTAAAATAAAACTTAAGAGTGTATTGAGAGGTGAATCTCTTACAAACTCTAAAGAGGAGAGAATGAATTGTGTTTTATTACAAGGGACGAGCCTCTCTTTATATAACAAAGGGAGAGAGGCCGCAAAAGGAAAACAAGAGAGAAAATGGAAAAACGAAAAATGGAAAAACTTGGAGAAGAGGCAAGCAGGGATCGATCGATCCTCGGGTAGGATCGGTCGATCCCACCATCTTCTCGTCTTGGGCCAAAGCCTTTGATCAGATCGAACGGTCAATGGGCCTGGTCAGTCGGTTCCACCGCCTCTTCGAACGTGAGCCGCAATTCTTCAGGGATCGATCGATCCCTCGGTTGGATCGGTCGATCCTTCTTCATTTCTTCACGATTGGCCCATTTCTTCAAGCTTGGTCCATTTGTACTCTTATTTGATCCAAAATCCTTCTTTTTCCAATATTCTCCTTGTAGACCTGTAAATCACTAATCAAAGCAAATAGTCCTAATATCTATCTAATATAGGTTAGTTGACTCAAAATACAATCCTAAAACAAAGATTAAAAACGATAAAAACTAGACTCATCAATTCCCCCAGACTTGAATCTTTGCTTGTCCTCAAGCAAGAACAATCAAAAAGACAGATCTTAAAGGAAAGGTTTGAAAACAAGAACTCACAACTTCTCGGGAATCTCCGTACATCTTCCGTGAATGGATTGAGCTTACAACATGTAATGACCATTGGCTTAGCAACTCTCCGTACTAGTGTCCCGAGATCTCAAGGAAGCTCCAAAATCTCCATTGTTGACTCCCTACGTTCATTCTTTACAAGCATGTGGTCTCAACGAGGGAGTATCGATCAAAGATCGCGTAGACGCTTACCCTCTTCTAGCTTCCAAGACATTCTTCTTATGGTTCCTTTCCTTCTCTTCTCTTCTACTCTTTTGAGATCGATTCCTCCCTACTTTTCTAGGGTATCATTTTATTTTATTTTTTATCGATCTCCTTTTCTTTTTAGCCCGGAGTTGGTTTTCATGAGTCCGAAGTATGCAAGGGGGTAACCACACATCCCTCGGCCCACTTCTTTGTTTACCACATCCCTTTTCTTTTTCTTTTTCTCTTTTTCTTCTTTTTCTTCTTTTTTTCTTTTTCTGGAGAAGAGAGGGGAATCCATACTTTTTCGAAGTTATGCGCGTCTTGGAGAGCTTGAATCAGAGGTCGCGTTCGATGTATACCAAGACCCAAGTTGAGAAGATTAAGTCCAATTAACGTCTTATCAAGGGTGGAGTTAACGCCAGGTCAATCGGATTTCCAAGAGATAGGGACTTCTGGTGAGTTGTTCGGCTAATGGCGTTCCAATCTTCGGCTCTTCAAAAGGATAGTCATGACGGATATCATAAAATGTTAGTACGAACACACGATTCACAAAAGAAGTTTCAAGTTCTAAACCATTTTGACTCAATAAAACGACTCAAATAAAAATTAAAATGTTAGCATAATGGTCACAAATCCCCCCAGACTTACTTCACACCGTCCCGGTGGGAAAGAAAAATCAAAGAAAGGAAATGCAAATCAAATAAAAAAAACAGAAGTCAGAAAACACAAAGCGGATCGATCGATCCCGAAGGGAGATCGATCGATCCCGAAGGGAGATCGATCGATCCCGAAGGGAGATCGGTCGATCCTATCGTTAGTATCACAAATCCAAATATAGAAATACATAGTCGCAAAAATAAACGAAAAGAATATTATACAGAGGATAGAACCAGTGGATACGAGTCTATGGAGATGGTGGAGATTCCCATTGTCCAAGGCCTCGCCTGTTGCGCTCGCGGAGATCGTCCTGCTCATAAGTCGCGGAGGTGTCATGGCTCGGGGATGATAGCCAAGTAGGAGAATCCTCCTCATCATCATCGACGCAGACAGTAGAAACAGCGGCGTGGTCAATCTCCTCAGTATCAGACGCATGGACCGGAGTGGGATCGCGTCGGGGTGGAGGTGGTGATGGTGCGATGCAGCAAAGCCAAGTGGCAATCTTCGTCAGCAAAGTGTTGTTCTTCTGCGTAGTCTCACAGACCCATCGCTCCATCTCTGTAGCCGGCTCCGTAGGTGGATCAGTAGCGGTGTAAGCGCTCACGTCAAGCTCAAAAGGAGGCACATAGCCGGAGAATGGCTGAAATGGCGGAGGCTGAGAAGTAGAGGGCTGAGAAGTAGAGGGCTGAGAAGTGCCAGCCTCGTCAGTACGGCTGGTGCGTGCAGCTCTCCTAACGCCACTAGTCTTCGGCGGGATAGGTCTCTCGCAAAGCGCCCCAGCAGGCGGATGGAAGGCAATGTTGCCTGGAATGGCGAGAGATGTAAGATCAACACGGGGCAGGCGAATGTACCTGTATGTCCCGTCCGCGTCCTGAAAACGATAGGCTAGTGAGTGGCGGATGAGAATCTCACTCGCGTAGAGGTGCTCTCGATCAATGAATCGCGCCCTGTGCTCAGGAACGGCTGGTGCGATGTGGAAACGGCAATGGGTGATAATGGGAGTCACCAAGCTCCCGATCATGATCACCTTCTTCCTGGACCGAAGTGCCTGCTTCGCCACCTGGATGAACTCCCGAACTAGTAGTGCGGCAAAGTTGACGCGATGCGTCTTGTTGTAGTTGGTCGCGGTGGGGCTGGTGATGAAACGGTGGAGCCCATAGAAACACATGGAGAGCTCAGGCAGCTGCAAAGTACCCATCTCTGCGCGGGCAAAGATGGTGCTGCTCATGGAACGGACCGCCAAGCAAATCACCGGGTTGCGGATAAGTGCCTGCTTGGCACCTCGAGAAACGTACTCGCCGGACCCAAAGGTCTGCCAGAATGCAGACGGGTCAGTGATGCCATCAAATTGGGTCTTCTCCTGAGGTGGGAACCCATAGAGATCACACAACTGAAGGAGTGTGATGGTGAAGTGCCTTCTAGATAGAAAAAATGAGATAAAGGCGTCGGTGGCATCTTGCGGATCCGTAGGGTAGTGGACCTGCAATGTGGCGAGGAACTCGGCTGCGGCATCGGGATAGAGATCCCATCGCTTCTCCGGGAAAGAACCGAAGCCGGCATTGCGCAGAAATGTGAAAACATCGTCTAGGATGCCCATAACCCTCAAAACATCGGTCTCTAGAAACCGTGTGGGCTCGAATTTGCAGCCTCGTAATGCTAAGGTATCATCCTGATTTTTCTGGGTCCACTCTCTTTCTCCGGTGGCTGGTTCCTTGCCGCTACGTCGTCTTGGAGCCATTTCCTGAAAACAGAAAATACTCAAACGCAAATCAGCATTTGCATAAAACTTAACAAAAATCAAAATGATTTTAGAAGCTTTAAAAATCAAGCAGTGCGACGCAAGCAAACAATATCCAATTAAACATAAAATCGAAATTTCTATCGCACTCGCGAAATGCAAAACAGAAAATCGAAACATGTAATGGCTTTAAGCACATGCAATCATCAATTAACATTCTCCCGAACTTAATCGTCTCTCTCAATCCATCAAATGGCATTGCTAACAATTCTAAAGTTGAAATCTAAGGCTTATCACACGAAATTTCCAAGTTTCTCACAATCAAATCAAATACATTTCAAAGCAGAGAAACTAGCAATCCTATAGCATTCCCAACAACCTAATTCAACCTAAATCCAAGAGATTACAAAGCCTTAACACCCTAAAGTGTAAAAACCCGAAATCTCCTATGCAAAAATCGAACTCAGTACCTTAAGCGAATCGAGTTGGGTACAGGGGGATCAGAAAAAGCTCGAAAAATAGTGTGATTTAGCACCAAGAATCAACAAAAACAATGGAGAATTGAGAGAGATTGAGATGATTGAAGTTTGTAGAGAGAGAGAGCAATGGAGGTTGGGGATCGATGGAGGAGAGAGAGGACTCGATCTCCATCGATATATTGGCCCTAAACCGGTTTAAACCGGTTTGAATCAAGTGGATTGAACCGATTCAAACCGGAAATCCATTTTTTTTCGAAATACCTGAGTCGGGATCGATCGATCCCTGGTGTAGATCGGTCGATCCCGAGGCTTCTGTTCCTCGGTTCATTTTCCAGGCGAGATCGATCGATCCTTCAAGGAGATCGATCGATCCTAAGTGTCTGATCACCAAAAATTCGCATCTTAATGCGATCAAAACCTAATCCTGATACACTTAGGAATCCTTAATGATCCACTGATTAGAAATCCTCAAATATAAATAGTCTTAAACTTAAAAGCAAAAGAAACAAAAACCAAAAGCTCAAAACATAATAGTTAGTACAAAATCATCGGGTTGCCTCCCGGAAGCGCTTGTTTTAAGTCTATAGCTTGACTTTCTCTTCTCTTAGGCTTGTGGACGAGGGATTTGAATTAGTTCTCCTGAGATGCGTACGCTGCGTTCTTCCTCTTGGATACGAATGGGCCTAAACGCGTTCTCTCTTGGCTTTATTCGATAGAAAACCCTTTCGTCGACATTGGCAAAGCACACGCGGTGATTGGGAATGTCTATGACAGCTCCAACAGTGTTCAAGAAAGATCTTCCGAAGATGACTTGTTGACGCTTCTCGGGCACATCTACAACTTTGAAGTCCGTGGGAACATACACTTCTCCAATTCGCACCATTTCATTGCGTAGCTCTCCTCTTGGTACCACCATAGACTCGTCGGCCATGTAAAGATTTGAAGTGGATGGATAGCAATTGGTGATTCCACATCGAGAAGCGATGGCGGTGGGGATCACACTTGTTCCGGCTCCGGAGTCGCAAAGGCAATTGTAAACCGAAGTACCATTGATAGCACATGGGATTACGAAGCATCCGGGATCTTCCATCTTAGGAAGGCATCTCCTCTCCGCGTTTCTTTCTCGTGCCCTATAGAAGTGTGCTTCGATGGAATAGAATGGTTCTCTACTTCTCCAAAAGCACTTTTGCAAACAAGGATACTTGAACCAAGCTTCGTCAAAACTATAATCATCCGGCACCATCTTTACTCGCATCTCGAACATGTTGAGATCATGTGGATGAATCTCATCTCTCATCTCTTCTTGATTCTCGTCGGCGGGAAAACATGGAGGATTGCAAGTACAATTCCTCTTGACTTTTGGATAAGGCCATTGGCGATTTACTTGCTTGCGAGGCGTCCTCTTCATCACAACGAACACATCGGCAAAGTTAGATCCCAAACGATTTGCTTCAAGCACCGGATAATAGGCCACATCCTTGTCGATCTTAGTGAAGGTCATCTTGGGTTCTTCGAGGTCAAACACGGCTCCAACCGTGGTCAAGAAAGCGCGTCCCAAGATTAGAGGAGTTTCGGATCCTCCACTCATTTCCACGACATGGAAATCGGTGGGCACTATGTGGTTGCCAATGCGTACTTCCACGTCTCCTATGAAGCCTTGAGGGGTTGTTGTGGACGCATTCGCAAACTTTAATGAGCACTTAGAGGTCTCCATCCCTTGGAGATCAAGCCTACGGACGGTTGCCATTGACATGACATTCACGCTTGATCCCGAATCACACAGGGAATTAGTAAAGACTTCTCCATCAATCGAACATGGCACCACAAACTTGCCCGGATCTTCAAGTTTCTTCACTTTGACAAACATTGGATTTCTAGCCTCCTTCCTCTTTGCTAGGTAAGCGTCAATTTCTGCAGCATCTTCAGTGCCATCAATGACATCCTTGCAGATCTTTTTCAGGAACGGGAGGTCTCCCAAAGCTTCGGAGAACGTGGCTTCTTTAATCAACTCGCCAATGATGCTCTTGAACCGTATGTACCTTGTCTCATCGATTTTGGTCTTAGGCACCACCGGATAAGGGCTCTGAGGTTTGTAGAGAAGTACATCAGCCTTAGCAACAAAGTTTGCATCACTCTCTTTTGAAAACGAATCGGAAACTTCCTGAGCAGTGGCACGGATCGATCGATCTGGTTGGGGATCGGTCGATCTGGCTTCTCGGGTCAGCAAAGTGAAACCAGCAGGCGGATCGATCGATCTGTGAAGGAGATCGGTCGATCCTGGCTTCTGAAAACTCGATACTCCTCCAATTTCATCCGCTTTGAAGCTTGCATTGACTCCAGAATGAGCCATAACAGCATTGCAAGCTTCTTTCCCTTTGGAGCTGGAAGCCATAGATGAAACTCTCTTGTCTAGAGAATCAACCCTAATCGCCAAAGTAGTGAATTTCCCATTGAGATCGCCATACATCCCATCGATCTTAGCATTGATCTCGGATGCACTCTTCTTATGACTCTCAATCAGTGATTGCATCATCCCCTCCAGCTTGTTCTCTTGAGGAGCAGCTGGTTTGTTGTAAGCTCCTTGTTGGCGTGGTGGATACACCACATCTTGGGGGTTCTCCACGTTGTTGCTTCGATAGGAGAGATTTGGATGGTTTCGATAGTTGGGGTTGAAACCACCACGGTAACCTCCCACGTAGTTAAGATCTTCCAAGTCTTCATCTTCTTCTCCACAAGCTTGCACCGGTTGTTGTTCACGCGCAAGAAGAAGGTTCACCTTCTGCGTGAGGTCCTTAAGTGCATCCGTCTCCACAGCCTTTACCTTCACTGATCGATCATACTCAGGAGCATGATCACTATTGCTCCGTGCCAAATTCTCGATAAGTGCCGTCGCTTGTGCCACCGTGTTGGTTGAAAAGTCTCCCTTGCTTGCCGTGTCAAGAGCCATTTGGTATTGGGTGTCAATACCGCCATAGAAAGTGGTCATGAGGCTTTCTTGAGTGTAACCGTGATGGGGGCAGTCCTTCACGTATTCTTTGAATCGTTCCCAAACTTCATTGAAAGTCTCAGTAGCCCTTTGCTTAAAGGCAACAATTTGGTTCATCATACGTGCTGATCGGGCCTTCGTGTAGAAGTGGTTGAGGAACTTAGCTCGACATTCTTCCCAAGTGGTTATGGAACCGGGCTCCAACATCTTAAGCCATCGCAACGCCTTATCCGCAAGTGAGAATTTGAACAACGTCAGCCTCAGGTAATCGTAGGGTACTCCATTGGCTTTCGTGGTGTTGCACAATGGTTCAAAAGCCTCGATGTGGTCCATCGGGTTCTCCGTGGGCAAGCCGTTAAAGCAACGGTTTTGGACGAGGTTGATCAAGCTATACTTGATCTCATAGTCCTGACGAGTGGGATTCGGAGGACGAAGCGCAGACCTATTAGCATAGAATCGGTCCGGTGTATCTTGCTCGCCAAGTGTACGAGCAGGACGTGCAGCAGCAAGAGGATCGATCGGTCCAAGTGGTAGATCGATCGGTCTGTCATCACGAGGATCGACCAGTCCGAGTTATGGACCGATCGGTCCGGCAGCAGCTGGCAGGACGGGTGGAGGATTGTTTCCTCCTTCGGCAGCTGGAAAGGCAAGTGGGTTACCGGCAGCAGCAGGTTGCACATCTTGGGGATTCATCTCAGCAGACTTAGTAGCTTTCCTTTTACTTCGTTCCAAACGCCCAAGTTCTTCGTTAGAGAGTGCAACTAAGTCGGTAGCCTTGTGGCTTCTCAATTGCATGCACCTGAAATCAAAAATAGTAATAGAATAATTAGTATAATGCATAAAATAAAAATCTTAGACTAAATTCAATTCTAAATCTCTAAAGGTGCCTATTGGTCCCCGGCAACGGCGCCAATTTGATCTCGTCCTAAACGGATAAACAAATAAAAACCTATCATACACTATACCGGATCAAAACGGTAATCATAGTAGTACTTTAGGGTCGAATCCACATAGACCAGAGATACACTTTAAATCAATAGATTAAATTAAGCTAAGATAAAATAAGTATTTGATTTTCTAAACACCTAGCGATAAAATAAATAAGCGATCATAATAAAAGAATATTAGGCATAGGGAAACCATCCAGGATGTGACAAAACAATTAAATCAATTAGTAGAGAATATTAAAATACGTTCTAGAACTCAATTCACAATTAATAAGACATCTCGCTCTCGATTACTAATATTAGGCATATTAGGCATAGGGAAACCATCCATCCAGGATGTAACCATCTCGCTATCAATTAATAAGAACTCAATTCACAATTAATAAGACAACTCAATTACTTAGTAATACTATATTAGAAAACCGCTCTCGCGCGTTCCCTAGAGTAATACTAGCATTAAGAATAGGATTGATATGTTCACAAGATGTCATGGCCCGGGCTTTCGCCTCAAACCATAAAACCTTGCTCGACTAGTGTTGATTCCAGCGACTAAACACTACTTTCGTACCTAGTTTAATCACACAAGATCTTAGAACAAGTTAGCTACTCAAGCCCTAAGCATTAAGTATAACAATAGAAGAAGAACGATAAAGTAAATTCCCAAATCTAACAACCTAATAATCGGTCACATCCCTTCAGAGAAACCCTAGCCTAATAAGGAAACTGCTTAAGCATAGAAACAAGAACAAAGATGAACACAAAAGGAAACATCTTTAAAATAAAACTTAAGAGTGTATTGAGAGGTGAATCTCTTACAAACTCTAAAGAGGAGAGAATGAATTGTGTTTTATTACAAGGGACGAGCCTCTCTTTATATAGCAAAGGGAGAGAGGCCGCAAAAGGAAAACAAGAGAGAAAATGGAAAAACGAAAAATGGAAAAACTTGGAGAAGAGGCAAGCAGGGATCGATCGATCCTCGGGTAGGATCGGTCGATCCCACCGTCTTCTCTTCTTGGGCCAAAGCTTTTGTTCAGATCGAACGGTCCATGGGCCTGGTCAGTCGGTTCCACCGCCTCTTCGAACGTGAGCCGCAATTCTTCAGGGATCGATCGATCCCTCGGTTGGATCGGTCGATCCTTCTTCATTTCTTCACGATTGGCCCATTTCTTCAAGCTTGGTCCATTTGTACTCTTATTTGATCCAAAATCCTTCTTTTTCCAATATTCTCCTTGTAGACCTGTAAATCACTAATCAAAGCAAATAGTCCTAATATCTATCTAATATAGGTTAGTTGACTCAAAATACAATCCTAAAACAAAGATTAAAAACGATAAAAACTAGACTCATCATGCATAGCCTCCATTTCAGTGCGAAATAACTGAGTAAAGTGCCCTGTCAAGGCCTGCATTTGTATAGCTGAAAGACCTGCAACACGTCCCTCTCTTGGACTATTGTTTCCAGAATTGTCACCTTCATTAGAAGACATTTTTCCTGCAAAACTGAACAAACGATTAGTAGTAAAATTCCTCACTGGTGTTTCTCTCAAGTGTTTCCCACAAGTGTTTCACTCAATCTCTCAAAATATTCTCACAGTAGTGGTTTCCTCCAAGGTTCCAATAGAACTAATCCCACTCAACTTGATAAAATACCCAAAGAGTCGTGAAATAAATCGTAGAAGATGATAGAGAACAGATTAATCTAACTCAAGATCAATAAACCAGACTTTTTTTTTTTTTTTTCAGATTTTTTTTTTTTTTTTTTTTTCTCTCTTTTTTTTTTTTTTTTTTTACTTAAAAGAAAATAGAAACAACAAAGATAAAAACAGAATTAGGGAATAGAAGAGAAGATGAACGGTTTTGATTAGAAGAATACCAAAAGTCCTTGAGCTGCTCTGATACCACTTGATATGAAATTCTCCCTAAGAATTCGAAACTCTAAGGATGGTAGACTGATAATCCTCGATCTCTGAAGGCTCGTGAAGCAGGATGATAAGGCGTGAGACGAATCTCGAAAATCCTTATGCCCCAGACTTGACTTAGAACGATCCAGCAAAGTAAGGCGGTGGAACTTTAGATAGAAGCTTCGCGGAGACAGATGACAAGGGGTGAGATAACCTCTCGAAGATCCTTGTACCCTAGACTCGACTTAAAACGATTCTTCAATCCTCAGCAAACGAACGGCAACGTCAAGTGCGGCGGAATCACTTGATATACCAAACAACTCTTTGATGTAACCCACCAAGGAGAAAGAAAAAGTTCACAAGGAACAAAGGAGTTTTCCACTCTCAAAAATAAAAGATAAAAGTTGATTATTGTTTCAGATCAGAGATGATCTTATAAAGAGAACAAAAGAAGACTAAAGGTCACACTTGACCAAAGAAAGCATTAAAAGAGTTTGACTGACTTTTGGACTACTTGACATCTTTTTATTTTAACCCAGCAGATTTCTGTTTTAAGACAGCAGACTTCAAGTCGTCACAGCAGACTTCACGTTATAACAGCAGACTTCTAGTTATAACAGCAGACTTCTACAGCAGTCAAGTGTATGTCCATTGCCTCATTAAAACCTTTCCTGGAAAACCCATTGGGACAAAACCAAGGATAAGGAAAAAGAGTACAATGTCCATACACCCTTTGGTCCACTCAAGTCTTCATTGTGTTTGGATCAAAGTCAGGGTGTTGTGTTGTAGGTTGTTGTCCTCTTTACTCCAAATGTCCTCAAGCATCATTTGAATAGCTCCAGCAAGTCGCTTCATCCTAGCTCTTGTCATTGGTCCAGCTGGAATGAGCATGACCTCTTCTTGTTCCTCCTCAGTCGTTCCCATGCTCATATCATCCCCCTCCTCTTGAAAAGGATTTGTCCTCAAATCTGGATCATCTGCAACAAAAGGGATTAAGTCAGAAATATTGAAACTTGGACTACTAGTATACTTACCTTGAAGGTCAATTTTGTAGGAGTTGTCGTTTATCCTTTTCAAGACTCTGAATGGTCCATCAGTCCTCGGCATTAGTTTCGACTCTCTCTCTTTCGGAAAACGATCCTTTCTCAAGTGAATCCAGACCAAATCTCCAGGCTCGAAAGTCCTTTTGCACCTGCCTTTGTTAGCAATCTTTTGGTACTGTTCCGTCTTTCTTTCGATGTTCTGTCGAGCTTTCTTATGCATTTGTTTCACTAATTCTGCTTTCTTTTTCCCATCGAGACTAGCACGCTCACTCAAAGGCAAAGGAGTTAAATCCAAAGGTGTCAAGGGATTAAAACCATAAACCAATTGAAACGGTGAGTATTTAGTAGCAGAATGAACAGCTTGATTATAAGCAAACTCAACATGTGGCAAACAATCTTCCCAAGACTTAATGTTTTTCTTTATGATTGCTCGCAAAAGAGTAGACAAAGAACTATTAACTACTTCAGTTTGCCCATCAGTTTGTGGATGACAAGTAGTTGAGAAACAAAGCTTAGTTCCTAGCTTAGACCACAATGTTTTCCAAAAGTAACTCAAAAACTTGGTGTCTCGATCAGAAACAATTGTCCTAGGTATGCCATGCAATCGAACAACTTCCCTAAAGAACAATTCAGCTACTAGTGATGCATCGTCAGTTTTATGGCAAGGTATGAAATGGGCCATTTTCGAGAACCTATCAACAACCACAAAAACTGAATCTCTTCCTTGTTTAGTTCTAGGCAAACCTAACACAAAGTCCATTGAGATGTCTGTCCAAGGTTCAGTGGGTATAGGTAAAGGAGTATACAAACCTTGCACCTGCACCTTTGATTTTGCTTGTTTGCAAGTCGTGCAACGCCCACAGATTCGTTCCACATCTCTCCTCAAGTGTGGCCAAAAGAAATGTTCCTGCAAAACACTCAAAGTCTTGGCTACTCCAAAGTGCCCCATTAAAGCTCCTCCATGTGCTTCCCTAATAAACAAGTCTCTCAAAGAACAATTAGGCACACACAAACGATTTTCATAGAACAAGAATCCTTCATGTCTAAAATACTTCCCATGAGCGAACTTCTCACATGATTTAAAGGCTTGTTGGAAATCAAGGTCTGTGTCATACATCTCTTTGATTTGTTCAAATCCAAGTAACTTGGCATCAAGAGTAGAGATAAGAGTGTACCTTCGGGACAGAGCATCGACAACAACATTGTCCTTACCTTGTTTGTACTGAATGACATATGGGAATGTCTCTATAAACTCAACCCAACGAGCATGGCGTTTGTTTAGCTTCTGTTGGCCTTTCAAGTGCTTTAGAGACTCATGATCTGTATGAATCACAAATTCTTTTGGCCATAGATAATGTTGCCAAGTTTGAAGTGCTCTGACTAAGGCGTACAGTTCCTTGTCATAGGTTGGATAATTCAAGGTTGCTCCTCCAAGTTTCTCGCTGAAATAAGCGATTGGTCTCTTGTCTTGCATCAGCACAGCTCCAATTCCTACACCAGAAGCATCACATTCAATTTCAAAGGTTTTCTTAAAATCTGGTAAAGAAAGAAGAGGTGCACTAGTGAGTTTTTCTTTCAAGAGCTGGAATGCTTCTTCTTGTGCTTTTTCCCATTTGAATCCAACATCTTTCTTGATAACCTCCGTGAGAGGAGCAGCAATGGTGCTGAAATCTTTCATAAATCTCCGGTAGAAGCCAGCAAGACCATGGAAACTTCGGACTTCTCCAACCGTCTTTGGACAGGGCCATTCACGAATTGCTTTTACTTTCTCTTCGTCGACCTTAATGCCCTCTGCACTCACAACAAATCCTAAAAAGACAAGGTTATCTGTGCAAAAAGTGCATTTCTTCAAATTAGCAAACAATCGCTCTTTCCTAAGAACATCTAAAACAGCTTTCAAATGTCCTACATGGTCGTCTAGACTTCTGCTGTATATCAAGATGTCATCAAAGTACACGACAACAAAAACTCCAATGAATGCTCTCAAGACATGATTCATCAACCTCATAAAATTACTAGGTGCATTTGTTAAACCAAAAGGCATCACAAGCCATTCATATAACCCATGCTTAGTCTTGAATGCAGTTTTCCACTCATCACCTTCTTTCATGCGAATTTGATGATATCCACTCTTAAGATCAATTTTAGAAGACACACAAGAACCATGTAACTCATCTAACATGTCATCTAAGCGAGGAATAGGGTGGCGATACTTTACAGTGATGTTGTTGATGGCTCTGCAGTCAACACACATTCTCCAACTACCGTCCTTCTTTGGCACAAGTAACACCGGCACAGCACATGGGCTCATGCTCTCCCTAATGTATCCCTTCTCCATAAGCTCACTGACTTGTTTCTGCAGCTCCTTTGTCTCCACAGGGTTGGTTCTATAGGCTGGCCTATTAATTAGGAAGTGAAGCTCCTGGGACAAAGTCTATTTGATGTTCGATTCCCCGAATTGGTGGCAAACCATCTGGACTTTCCTCTGGGAATACATCTTCATAGTCCTGTAAAAGAGAAACAATATTGCTCGGAAGCTCCGGCTCAAGGTTAGACAAACTCATGAGAGTTTCTTTGTACATAAGTACAATCATGGGTTGATTCAAGAACAAAGCCCTCTTAACCTCACTCGACTTCACAAAGAAATTAGATTTCCTCACGGTTTCTTTCTCAAAGGCCTTTTTCTGGATTTTTCTCAAACTCTCGCTCTCTTCTTTGTGGTTTTTAGTGTTTAGGGGTTCACTCACATTGTTCTTTTCGAGTTGTAACTGATCTTCATAGACTTCTTGCGGCGTTAATGGAACCAGTGTGATCTTCTTCCCTTTGTATTCGAAGGAATGCTTGTTGGTGTAGCCGTCATGATTAACCCTTCGATCGAACTGCCATGGCCTTCCCAACAAAATATGTCCTGCTTCCATAGTTAACACATCACAGCAAACTTCATCTTCATACTTTCCAATGGCTAATGGAATCACCACTTGCTTCGTAACCCTCATGTTCCTTTGGTTGTTCAACCACTGAAGATTATAAGGCTTAGGATGTTTCTTTGTAACCAGCTTCAACTTCTCCACAAGTGTAGCACTTGCAACATTAGTGCAGCTTCCTCCATCGATGATAAGACTGCACACTTTATCTTTTACCAAACACCTTGTGTGGAATAAGTTTTCTCGCTGTGCTACCTCCAAGGTCTTGTCTTGCACCACCAGTGCTCTTCGCGTAACTAACAATCTTCCCTCTGCAGCACATATCTCATGTTCTTCTTGAGATGATGTAGAATCGCTTTCTAACTCTTCTTCGGTTTCAACCTCACCATTCTCCATCAAGATCATAACTCGCGGGTTTGGACATCGGTTAGCATAGTGTCCTGTCCCATGACACTTAAAACATTTGATATCACGGTTCCTAGTGCGAGTATCCTCTGCTTTGCCTTTCGAATCTTGTCCTGCAGCATTTGATTTAGCCCCTACGTCTGCCTTAGACTCTGTTCTTTGCCGAAAACTTGGCTTGTCCTCCTTGTAGTAACTCGGCTTTGAACTAGAAACAACGACTTGTCGAGATTTGCCCCTCCTCTTAAGCTGCTCTTCAATTAGAATTGCCTTGTGAAACATCTCTTCCAAGTCTTCATAAGTTTGCAACTCCATTCGGTCTTGAATATCTCTGTTCAATCCTCCTAAGAACCTCGCCATAGTTGCATTTCCTTCTTCTTCAATGTCAGCCTTAATCATGAGAGACTCCATGTCTTTAAAATAATCCTCCACATTATTGTTGCCTTGATTCAAACGTCTCAGCTTCTGATGCAACTCTCTATTGTAGTGTCTTGGCACAAATCTCTTCCTCATGACTGCTTTCATTTCATCCCATGTATCAACAGGTCGGTCTCGGTGGCGCATCCTACTAGTAACCAATTGATCCCACCAATTGACGGCATAATCATGAAACTCTGTTGCAGCAATTTGAACTTTCTTGCGATCAGAAAAGTTTTGACATCTGAAGAGTGACTCCATTTTCTTTTCCCACTCCAAGTAGACATCCGCATCATTCTTTCCATAGAACGGTGGTATTTTCAACTTGAGACTTCTCAAATTATCATCATTTCGTCCTCTAGCTTCTCTGTTTCGTCTAGGACGCATCTGACTTCCGCTAGATGAACCACCTTCTTGGTTATAGTAATCTCCTTCTTCATCTCTGTCACGTCTACGTCGGTCTCTAATTCTCCTTACAGGTTCCTCTTGAGGCGGCAACTGAGGTTGTTGTGCTCTATCGATCAGTTGGTGCATAGTCTCCATTTCAGTGCGAAATAACTGAGTAAAGTGCCCTGTCAAGGCCTGCATTTGTATAGCTGAAAGACCTGCAACACGTCCCTCTCTTGGACTATTGTTTCCAGAATTGTCACCTTCATTAGAAGACATTTTTCCTGCAAAACTGAACAAACGATTAGTAGTAAAATTCCTCACTGGTGTTTCTCTCAAGTGTTTCCCACAAGTGTTTCACTCAATCTCTCAAAATATTCTCACAGTAGTGGTTTCCTCCAAGGTTCCAATAGAACTAATCCCACTCAACTTGATAAAATACCCAAAGAGTCGTGAAATAAATCGTAGAAGATGATAGAGAACAGATTAATCTAACTCAAGATCAATAAACCAGACTTTTTTTTTTTTTTTTCAGATTTTTTTTTTTTTTTTTTTTTTCTCTCTTTTTTTTTTTTTTTTTTTACTTAAAAGAAAATAGAAACAACAAAGATAAAAACAGAATTAGGGAATAGAAGAGAAGATGAACGGTTTTGATTAGAAGAATACCAAAAGTCCTTGAGCTGCTCTGATACCACTTGATATGAAATTCTCCCTAAGGATTCGAAACTCTAAGGATGGTAGACTGATAATCCTCGATCTCTGAAGGCTCGTGAAGCAGGATGATAAGGCGTGAGACGAATCTCGAAAATCCTTATGCCCTAGACTTGACTTAGAACGATCCAGCAAAGTAAGGCGGTGGAACTTTAGATAGAAGCTTCGCGGAGACAGATGACAAGGGGTGAGATAACCTCTCGAAGATCCTTGTACCCTAGACTCGACTTAAAACGATTCTTCAATCCTCAGCAAACGAACGGCAACGTCAAGTGCGGCGGAATCACTTGATATACCAAACAACTCTTTGATGTAACCCACCAAGGAGAAAGAAAAAGTTCACAAGGAACAAAGGAGTTTTCCACTCTCAAAAATAAAAGATAAAAGTTGATTATTGTTTCAGATCAGAGATGATCTTATAAAGAGAACAAAAGAAGACTAAAGGTCACACTTGACCAAAGAAAGCATTAAAAGAGTTTGACTGACTTTTGGACTACTTGACATCTTTTTATTTTAACCCAGCAGATTTCTGTTTTAAGACAGCAGACTTCAAGTCGTCACAGCAGACTTCACGTTATAACAGCAGACTTCTAGTTATAACAGCAGACTTCTACAGCAGTCAAGTGTATGTCCATTGCCTCATTAAAACCTTTCCTGGAAAACCCATTGGGACAAAACCAAGGATAAGGAAAAAGAGTACAATGTCCATACACCCTTTGGTCCACTCAAGTCTTCATTGTGTTTGGATCAAAGTCAGGGTGTTGTGTTGTAGGTTGTTGTCCTCTTTACTCCAAATGTCCTCAAGCATCATTTGAATAGCTCCAGCAAGTCGCTTCGTCCTAGCTCTTGTCATTGGTCCAGCTGGAATGAGCATGACCTCTTCTTGTTCCTCCTCAGTCGTTCCCATGCTCATATCAGGGGTTCGATCGGATCCAGAAGTCGCTGATACCCCCCTTAGTGGGCATACCTCCCCCAAATCAGACCCAAGATTTATTCCAGAAAAGGTATATATCTCAATATCCGTATCATCCCCTAACCGGTTTTAACGCAAACATATTATAACTTTGCAAAAACTTATGAGAACACCGCCCACAAGATTCCTCTCCCTGTACCCCGGCGGCCGAAGACATCATAGGTTGCTCAGCCGGTCCTGGATCATCAAGGCGAAATATTCCCGTACAGCAGGACCCACATAACCAAATGACTGGTGTCATTGTGTTCCATGAACACCCTAAACCAGTAACTATACTTACCCCGCCAACTGAAAGATCTAAATATGTGAATCGTAGGTCAGTAAATATTTCATCCGCCTACACAGTTGATCCACGGTTGATATCACTTTTCAAAACTCTTAACAAAGGGCGCGAGTACTGACCAATGGAATGTGGCTCGAAAGATGAATTTGCGGTGTTTCGTAAATCTCTATCAGCCTCTCCTTCTGAGTTAGCTATTGACCTCTACAACTTCTTGCTTTGTTATATATAGGTACGAAAAGGGTTTTGATTGAAAGGTTTTTATCTTCAAACATTTTTAGTGAAATCCCCATCGTCACGGATCACGTAGTCTCCAATTTATTCTTTCTTAACCTTGCAAAGAAAACGGAATGGACATCAACAGAGGTACTGTCACGTAGTCTCTAATTATTGTTGGACTACCGTATGCTTATATGTGCTGTTATTGTTTTTTTTACAGCATATGCAGCTGTTAATGGCTTTCATTTGGAGGGTTCGGGGTGATTTTATAATAGATATGAGAGGGGCTGTGATTGACTACTGGTTTACATCCCTTATAGTCAGCCACTACCACAGTTTTTCCTTGGCTGCTGATAAGCATAAATTCAAATGGAACTCTAATGTACTGCCATTTGTGACGGGCAAGAAAAAACAGTGGTACGAAGAAAGCTCAGTTTCTGAAGAACGTTGATACAATGTACGTACCTATGAATTGGGGAGGTTGATATAGTCCATATTTTACCCTTCATCCATATGATTTAAGTGTCGTTTTTAGAGTCTTTCTAGTGTTTTTTGTAGTGTTTTACTATGTAAACAGGTCAATGTACGTTTGGAGCTTTCTAGGAGCAAAAGTAACAAAAAGGATTCATTTTGGAGCTTTTTAGAGACATTTGAAGATCAATGCGGATTCTCAGCTTTCACTGACCAGAAACACGATGTGTGTCGATCGACAGGCATTAGTTGTGTCGATCGACAGGCGACCTGAAAGCAGAGCTGTTCGAGATCTGAAGCCCAATTCGTTTCCTACTCGGTTTTGGATTTTAAAGACCGACTTAATCAAGCCCTAGACGTCCAGAAGACTTGTATATATAGTTGTTTTAGGTTTTCAAAAGATCCATCCAGACTTTGTCTAAGCTTTAGCAAGAGATATCCACTTTGTTTTAGGTTTTGAGAAGAGAGCTTTGGGGAGATCATTCTGTCCTGATTCCTTCAAGTCCTGATTGTGAACCCCTGTTATTTCTTACTCTTAATCTTAATAATCACTTCGTTTTCTATCTCTTGTGTTATTGCTTTGATTATGTCTGAGTAATTCACTAGTTAGATTTAGGGTTTTCTCACAAAGGTTTGATGGTTTGATTTAATGAATTGATTAGTTAAGGATTGTCTATCTTAATTGTTCTTAATCTGAGATTGTTCTTATTGCTTATTCCTGATTGATCACCTTGAATCTGAACTTAGGTTGTTAGTCTCTGCGAAAGTAGGATTGATAGCTTGAACCTATCTCTAGATTAGCAACACTCCTGATTCACAACGACAGTTGGTTTTAGGGTCTTGTGAACATATTGAACCTGAACTTTAAAGCTGATTTAGATTCCTTAGAATTCACAACGGCAGTTGGTTTTCTGTTTCTAGATTAAGGAGTATTCACAGCGACAGTTGGTTTACTTACTTTTATGTTTGAGTTCTAGAACATTGATCAATTTATCCTGACTAATCATTCTATTTATCATTCATGATTTCCTGAGAATTCCCTGGATCTAACGCTTTCTCTGATCTGTTTACAACTCGTTTTAATATTCTGCAATTGTTTTCTTTCTTTTACATCTATTTGGTTTAGCATAATCTGAGACTTAAAACCTATTGTGTAACTAAGTCCCTGTGGAAACGATCCCTAAGTACTACAGTGATCTCTTAATTTGAGAGAGTAGCTCAGGGTAAATTTGAGCATATCAAATTTTGGCGCCGCTGCCGGGGACTTTTTGTCTACCATTAGGTTCCAGTTTAGGATTTTGTCTAAACTTTTTCTTTTTAATTTACTCACTTTCTCTTTTTCTTTCTTTTTCTTGTGTGTTTCAGGTGCATGTCCAGTCGCATAACCAGAAGTACGCAGAATCCTGAGTTACTGAGCTATTCAACGGAAGAACTTGGGAGAATCGAAAGAGAAGGAAGAAAGAACAAAAAATCAGCTGAGATGGAAAGACAAGACGCTCCGATTCTCCAGGCTGATGGGACCTATTTGAATGCAGGAGGCCAAGTTTGTGATGAACACGGCCAGATCATACCGCCAGTTGATGCGAAAGCATTGGCCGCAGCAGGAGGCAATCAGCTTCCAAACCCGCACCATGTCGATCGATAGGCACCTGGCCGTGTCGATCGACAGCATGGACGAGAACAGCCTGTAGGCGCTGATCATCTCGAAAATGCTCGGACTCTTGCCGAGTACAATCGTCCAGACCTCTTCTATGCCAACCGGTCCGCCATTCGTCTTCCTACCATCCAGAGGAATGACTTTGAGCTGAAACCGGCGTTTTACACTCTTGTTGGGCAACATCCTTTCAATGGTTTGCCCAATGAACATCCGATGGACCACATAGAGAACTTTGAGGACATTGCGAGCAGCATTAAAGCTAATGGAGTCTCTATGGACTACCTGTACTGCAAGCTTTTCCCACATTCACTGAGTGGAGAAGCTTCTGCATGGTTGAAGAATCTAGAACCTGGTTCTTTAACTACCTGGGAAGAGACCAAGAACGCATTCTAATGCAACTTTTATGATGATGCGCGTTCAGAGGAGCTGAGAAAGAAGATCTATCAATTCACCTAGGGACCAGCTGAAGCCTTTAAAGCCGCTTGGGTGCGCTTTAAATCTCACCAAAAGGATTGTCCTCACCATGGGTTTAGCACCGTCCAACTTTTGGGAATCTTCTATCGTGGTATTGATTGGAGGCACCAAATGGCTCTTGACGCAGCAAGTAACGGAAATTTCAACACTCGCTACCCTACTGAGGCTATGAAACTGATTGAGAACTTGTCGCAAGCAAACAACACCAAGAATGCTGATCTTGAGCGAAAGAAGCTAGCAGGGACTGGCAGTGGAAAAGAAATTGCTGAAGTGAATGCGAAGATTGATATGGTTGCCAACTTTCTGATGGGCAAGAAATCTGTCAACTTTGCTGACCAAGTTGAGACCATTGAGCCGGAACAACAAGGAGACGAAGAAGATGTCAACTATGTGAATGGTGTAGGTTTTCAGGGACAACGGTTTGGAAATCAGCAGGGAAACAGAGGCTACAACAACTCAAGTGGACAACGTTTTGGTTCACCAGGTTATGTTCCCAAGTCAGATTTCCAAAGGAACTTTCAGCTACCCAACAACTCCAGCTACACCAGGACCTATGGTAACTCTTCTTACCAAGCTCCTCCGCCTAAGAATGACGTCACAGCCATGTTCGAGCAGTTGCTAGAGGGACAAGAAAAGCTCACTGTTTCTCTAAACGGCAAGCTTGACAATGTTTACACAACTCTAAACGACAAAATCGAGGCTCTTAACACCCATGTCAAGAAGCTTGATGTTCAGGTTGCGCAGACCGCTGAGACTGTTAAACGCCAAGAGGGTTTTCTTCCTGGAAGAACTGATCAAAACCCCAAGCATTGCAATGCCATTTTGATCCGAGAAGGGGATGCAGTTTGGGAATATGAAGAGAGTGATGAAGATGAGTACGAGGAAGATACTTTTGAGGATGTTTCTGGGATCTTGATATCTAATTTGACTAGGCCACGAGCTTGGAAACGTGAAGCACTAGCTGCTGCTGCTTCTGCAAGCAACCAGCCTTTGAAGCAGTGTGTCGATCGACACACCATAGTTGGTGTCGATCGACAGGTCTCGGGAAATCAGACAGAAAGCAGAAACACACCTTCAGGTCATCCATCTACTTTCGCGAAGGGTGTCGATCGACAGACCTCTACTGCTGTCGATCGACATGCCCCGCTAAATGATCTGCCTTATGTCGTGATTCCACCATCCGTGCAGTCCACCGACTATGTTCCTAAGGTGCCGTATCCAAAGCCCAGGAGGTCTAAGCAGGAAATTGAGGATGAGAAGTGTAAGGCTATGCTTGAAAAGATCGAGACCGAGATCCCTACCAATGACAACGAAGACACTCCATCTCCAATGAAGCGTCTAGTTCGAAGAATGGTTTTGAATGGTCTAACTCCTGAGGAAGGAGCTTTGCTTACACGAGATCTCAGTGCAGTTTTCTCAGCTCAGGTGCATAAGAAGAAGCAAGAAAAGAAACAAGAAGTCGTGGTTTCCGAGCAAGTTAGTGCAGTTATTCAAAACAAGCTTCCTAAGAAGTTATCGGATCCAGGCCGTTTTGTCTTGGATTGTTCGATCTCAGAGGAACACTTCACCCATTTCCCTATGTGACCTTGGCTCTAGCATTAACCTGATACCTCATTCTGTAGCCAAGAGACTTGGGAAAACGGAATTCAAACCGACGAATGTCTCTTTGATTCTTGCGGATCGTTCTACGAGAGTTCCAGTAGGGATCCTTGAGGATGTGCTAGTTCAAATCGGGGAGTGCACCATACCTGCTGACTTTGTGGTTTTAGACTATGACAAGGAACCACAAGACCCACTTATCTTGGGACGCACTTTTCTAGCCACCGCGGGCGCAATCATTGATGTCAAGAAAGGTCATATGTCTCTGAATGTTGATGGCAAAGTGCAGAACTTCAATACGTTCAAGCCACGGGTTTCACTTCCTGAGAATCCACCAGCCATCCTCCCAACCATTGCAACGGACCCCGGGACAAAGAAACCTCCGAAGACTTCACCACCACTTCCGGCAAAGAAACCTCATAAGTCAAAGAAGAAGAGAAATTCTCCAAAAGTTTCTACACCTTCTGCAAAGGATGCTGAGCCACCTCTTCTCTCTAAGTCATCAAATGCATACACGCCACCTTGGAAGTTGAGACAATCTGCGCCATCCAGCGCGCAACAGTCACCGGATCTCTGAGAATCTGTCAAGTCGAGCTAAAGACTCAAAACAAGCGCTTAGTGGGAGGCAACCCACTGGTTTGGTTACTCTATCACTTTTTCTCTTTTTAGAATTTTTGTCTTTTGATTTTTCACTAACTTGATTTGTCATTGATGGAACTAATGCTTATCTATTCAGGATTCTGGTTTTGCTTTGATGTTTGATTGTCTTTCCACAGCTACAGCAGGAAATTCATGTGTGAAAACTTCAACCAATCCAACAATCTTGCAGAAATTTTGCCTCAGTTCTGTCTGTTCACGGACAGTGTGTCGATCGACACACTTCATTCCTGTCGATCGACAGCCCACGGGTAACCTGGTTCTAACTTAGCCAAAATTCATCAATTTTCAATTCAAGTTATTTTTGGTTTTCTCTCCGATCCTAAGACTTTTTACCACTGGGGACAGTGTTACTTAAGTCTGGGGGAGGAAAATACTGACGTATTTTTCTTTATTTTGGTTTTTGATTTTCTTTTACTAACCATTTGAGTCTTTTTCTTTTGTTTTATTGAGTCAAAATTTTGTTGAAAACTATGATCCTTTTTCTTTCGTGTTTTGCCTGGTTGACTAATGCTACGGATTGAGTCTGATTCCGACTAATGAAAAATCCAATGATTGAGCGGTGAACCAGAGACAAACAAATTCCCATCAAGATTCATTAAAGCCGGAGCCAATTTCTGAGCTCTTCCTTTTACCTCATCAATGTGGTTAGTGTTTCTAAGAACTTGACTCTTTGTTCATACCTGACGGCTTACGTTGAAAACAATGGTACCCCTTTCCCCTAGTCTTAAAAAAAAAATTTTTTTAGTGCTTGTAAAAGACGAGATGATTTCCTGCGAGCTAGAGGGTAGATGCAAATCGATGATCCCATTACTCTGCTCTTGTCTGGAATGATCGCGCAGGGTTGTTAGAAGAGTAGGTAAATTATTATCGATGATCTCATTATTTCACCCTGAGGTTTCTAAAAAAAAAAAAAGAAAAAAAAAAAAAGAAGAATACATGAGTGTGCAAAAGAATAAGTCTGGGGGAGAGTAAGGTTACTCTGCGTTGGATATGTTGAGTTTTGATGGTAGAGTACAGTGAATGAGTCTAGAAGGTTCTGGTACATTGGCTACATTGATTGAGACCCGGTGATGAAGGCTTTCTTGATAAATGTGTGGAGATGTTTTGGGAGTTTCTTGGTTTCATTGTGATTTCAGCGGAGAAGTACATGGAGGTTCGTTTTAGACTTGTCTGTTAGGCATATGGATTTGGTTCGAATGACTAAGGCAAGGCATTAAAGGCAAAGGTGAGTTTTCGTGTTTTCAAACCTCTTTCCACAGGTTTAGTTTGTGTTTTGCTTGAGGGCAAGCAAAAGCTAAGTCTGGGGGAGTTGATATAGTCCATATTTTACCCTCCATCCATATGATTTAAGTGTCGTTTTTAGAGTCTTTCTAGTGTTTTTTGTAGTGTTTTACTATGTAAACAGGTCAATGTACGTTTGGAGCTTGCTAGGAGCAAAAGTAACAAAAAGGATTCATTTTGGAGCTTTTTGGAGACATTTGAAGATCAATGCGGATTCTCAGCTTTCACTGACCAGAAACACGATGTGTGTCGATCGACATGCATTAGTTGTGTCGATCGACAGGCGACCTGAAAGCAGAGCTGTTCGAGATCTGAAGCCCAATTCGTTTCCTACTCGGTTTTGGATTTTAAAGACCGACTTAATCAAGCCCTAGACGTCCAGAAGACTTGTATATATAGTTGTTTTAGGTTTTCAAAAGATCCATCCAGACTTTGTCTAAGCTTTAGCAAGAGATATCCACTTTGTTTTAGGATTTGAGAAGAGAGCTTTGGGGAGATCATTCTGTCCTGATTCCTTCAAGTCCTGATTGTGAACCCCTGTTATTTCTTACTCTTAATCTTAATAATGACTTCGTTTTCTATCTCTTGTGTTATTGCTTTGATTATGTCTGAGTAATTCACTAGTTAGATTTAGGGTTTTCTCACAAAGGTTTGATGGTTTGATTTAATGAATTGATTAGTTAAGGATTGTCTATCTTAATTGTTCTTAATCTGAGATTGTTCTTATTGCTTATTCCTGATTGATCACCTTGAATCTGAACTTAGGTTGTTAGTCTCTGCGAAAGTAGGATTGATAGCTTGAACCTATCTCTAGATTAGCAACACTCCTGATTCACAACGACAATTGGTTTTAGGGTCTTGTGAACATATTGAACCTGAACTTTAAAGCTGATTTAGATTCCTTAGAATTCACAACGACAGTTGGTTTTCTGTTTCTAGATTAAGGAGTATTCACAGCGACAGGTTGTTTACTTACTTTTATGTTTGAGTTCTAGAACATTGATCAATTTATCCTGACTAATCATTCTATTTATCATTCCTGATTTCCTGAGAATTCCCTGTATCTAACGCTTTCTCTGATCTGTTTACAACTCGTTTTAATATTATGCAATTGTTTTCTTTCTTTTACATCTATTTGGTTTAGCATAATCTGAGACTTAAAACCTATTGTGTAACTAAGTCCCTGTGGAAACGATCCCTAAGTACTACAGTGATCTCTTAATTTGAGAGAGTAGCTCAGGGTAAATTTGAGCATATCAGAGGTACTCATTGGGTAGGTCTGGTGATAGATATGGTTAACCGCCATGTTGAGGTGCTCGATCCGTTTATTGCACACAACAGCGAAGCTGAGGCTGCTGCATACATGAACCCCATTGTAGTCTGTTTCCCTTGGATATTGAAGTCTACCTCACCTTCCGGTCGGGTCTCTGACTTTGATACTACTCCTTACACTTGGTTACGTACGACAGGTATATACCAGAATGAAAGGACCGGGGACTGTGGGCCTGTCGCAGCTAAGTTTCTAGAAATGCGTGCTGCCGGCCTTGGGGTTAAGGAAATGGCACAGATAACCGATAAGGATGTTGACCGATTCCGCGAGAAGTATGCTATGTACTGCTACGAAGCGTTTGTTCTGAAAATGTAAATCAGCAACCTTTTATTTCATAACCTATATTTATGTGAGGATTTTCACTGGGAGGGTAGTTTTTAAGTTTCAAATTAGAGAATGGGTAGTTTAATTTAGGGTTTAGGGTTTAGGTTCCTGCATAAACTCTTATTGCATAACCTATATGAAGTAACTTTTATTTCGGTCTCATTAAGTTTATCAATTCGTCTAAGCGTAACCCGAACCTTGAATCATACCGGATTCTTATAAATTAAAAATAATTGGTACCATAATAAAAAAATATATATATACAGAAATAAAATCGAGACGTCAAGATAAGAAAAATACTAATGTAATTACAAATGTAATTAGGAAATATAGAGTCAAAAGAATTGGTGCAGTAGAAGTTGCTTTTTTTAAAAAAGAGAGATAACTATCTAGATGAAAGCTAAGTTTCCTACACAAAGATCTACACCCTCTATAAAAAGGGTAGGTGATTGCACATAAAGAACCACAACTTAAAAACACCAAATTTATTTTGCAGTCTCACCCCAATGGCTCTACCTCATCTTCCAGATGATATACTCGCCAACATAATCAAGAGGGTGGGTGAAGATGCCCACTACCGACTCACACCTTTCGTAAAAGCTGGGAAACGTTCATTGGAGATGGTCTTCCGTGAGGAAACTTTGAAAACAGTGAATCTATGCTATCTTTGTTCTGACCCATCGAACATAATGGAAGGTGCTCCGGGGTACTGGCCTGAGGGTAGGGGGAGGGCATTCATGCTAAAATGTCTGGACAAAGGGAACGGGGTAGCACTCTACTACGAGGGCCTTAGGATTGCAAGTGAAGTAGGAGACCTCCAGCCGGCTCGCAATATTCCTGCTCCGGAGGAACTGTCCATTCACCGATACTTCCACTCTCAACCCGTACGCTACTCTACCTACAGTCTCAGCACTTGCATGTGCAATCTTTTTCGTTTTGCTTGGAGAGCTAGACGAATCAGTCCCTTTCTTCAACTATGTGTTTGCT
This sequence comes from Erysimum cheiranthoides, assembly GCA_011420285.2. Lineage (NCBI taxonomy): Eukaryota > Viridiplantae > Streptophyta > Magnoliopsida > Brassicales > Brassicaceae > Erysimum > Erysimum cheiranthoides. The sequence goes on along the minus strand of CM022181.2, from coordinate 8,450,225 downwards.
AACCATGGCCAGCAGTGTTCGTTCAGGCTAAGGTGTTTAGGAGAAGAACTGAAACACGACATTGAAGCGTATAACGTAAGTTACTTGTCCACGTATGAAAACTCCTTCAAGTACCCCGAGTGCGAGTCAATTAATGTGCCCGACTGTGTGGATGATCACGACACTGACTTCTTCTAGGCGTGTGATGAATGTTTCCTCTATTGGTGCGCTAGGAGCCTTTCCTACATGCTATGAAGCCCGCCAGTCTATTCGGTAAAATTTATGTACGACGACTCTTCTGGTAACTACGACGTACCCCGCTTGATAATGACGTACTCTATTTCCGTTGTACCCCCATGGGGCTTTCTTTTTTATTGGTGTCTTTCATGTTGGTAGTTTGAGAAGAGGTGACGTTTGTAAAATGTAATCAAACCTATATTTCCCCTGGGTTAATGTAAAAGCATTATCTATAACGTAATAGCATTTATGATCACCTGGTTCAATTAAAATAGTAACGTTGAAACCTTGAATTGGTATAGTCAGAGTTTTTGGATTTCATCCTCTTGACATACTAACCATTGCACTAACTGTATCGATTGCCTAGTTAGTGTTTAGTCAAGTATAGATATTTTTAGTTATAGACGTAGACTAGTCAAACATCAATTAGTCAAATCGGGTATAAAATGGTCATGTATGACATGAACACAAATCAAAAAGCATTACTTTATGTCCCCCCGATGATGTAAATCAATTGATATGCTGCCCACGTGCTGAATAATAATAAAAATAAAAACAAAACTTTATGTCGCGGGATCAACTTCTCAAAAGATAGTGGGCTGTCTTCATTATTTCCTAACACTCTCAAAAGATAGTGGGCTGTCTTCATTATTCTCATGTGACAGGTGGCGTTTTGGAAAGATATTTTTATAATCCTATCACCGGTTATAAAAGTAAAGAACCAGATTAGAGGGTCTGTACTTCCTTCCCAGATCTTGATACATATTTTCTTATTTTCTCTTCCGTATCTACGTAATACGTTAGTTCAATGAGCTGAGATTGTTTTCACAAACATATGTTGCAATGACAGTTGAATGACATGAATTTTTTTTTGTTTTTGCTATTCAGGAATGGCAATTCACAGCTACTCTCAACCATCAACAACATCAGTTGGTAGTGCCAACAACTACTCAGAAGCTGAATTCAGCCAGCAAAGAATTCCAAAGAGGTGTTATTGTGGAGCCACGCCGATCATTGCCACTTGCTTGACCGAGACTGACCCGGGGAGGAGGTTCTTCAGTTGCCGTAACAAAAGTGATGGAGAACGCCACATTAACAAATGGATGGATGTTGCAATAATGGAGGGGCTGAGCAAGAACGAAGATAAATATGGTTTCCTGGCTAACCGAGTGGATCTAGTTGAGTATAGGTCTCACCAATTTGACTTAAACCAGATGAAGGACCAACTACTAGCAACTGAGGAGAAGTTGATCCATATGGAAATGCTTCTTAATAAAATCCCAAAGAAGACCCGTAGGCTGCTACTCAAGGTTATTGCTTGTGGTTTTGCCTTGTTGTTGGTGGTTCTGATGGTGAAGGTCTGAAAGTTTGCTACAGGTATATTCAAGTAGTGAAGAGGTGATGTAGTGAAGTAGTTAATTATGGTGTTTCCTAGTGTTTGGTAGCTGAGTTAATTCAGATTTTTGCTTCTGTCTGGATCATGTTTCCAGTGATGGGTTAAGTATGTACTTGTTTTTTGTTAAATCATATTCTGAACTCTCTTGTTGACTTTCATTAAAAAGAACTTTAATCATATCGTACATATACACATTGCAAGGGGGTACAGACTTCAATTTGGGTTTAGGTAACAAGAAAACTACACCAGGTCCAGAAGTTTAAATACCTTCAAAACTAAAACAGTCAAGCGCACAGAGACGACGTAGAAGTACATAAAATTCCTATGGGGGTACAACCATTACCTTGGTTATAGATGAAAGCGGGGCCACCGTCTTTATCAGGGAAATCAGCTGACGTGGCAGGTGGTATGCGCTGGCATGGAAGCAAATATCAATTATGAGTAAGCCCGACTAAATTCTGCAAGTGGGATTCTTCTGGCTGTGTTCTGTCAAGGATATCATCATTGTTCCAGTCTGACAAGAGGTCATTCGGAAAGTAAGTTGTGGCAACTAATAATATTTTATTAAAAACTCCAAACTCTAAACAAGTGGTGGGAAACTTTGAAATCCGTTTGCATCAGATATTGGACATAAAGTAACAAAACGAAAAGGCACGTACTTACTTTCCGAGATATGGTCAGATATTACATGATTACAAAATTTTAAAAAATTCAACCAAGGGATAACTACCTTAAGTGGAACACTTAACCATACTTACGGCGTGGGATTACAGTAATTTAAAGCAAGTACAAATACTAAAAAGAAGAACCAAAAAACAAAACTAATAAAAGTGGATTATGTTTGGTGTACAACACATAAAACATACAGAGTGTTCGGTGCACGAGGGTACGGACTGGTACATGCTTGCTTTATGGAGAGGCATCCTACTTTAAAGGTGTTCAGATCATGTGGCAAATGCCCCAGGCGCACAAATAGAGATAGCAGGTGTCGCACCAACTAAATGAATATGACTCGTGTTCTCTAACACAGGGGGGTGTGGAAATTGTGTTGCATTCAGGGAACTTGAATGAATTACTATAGTTGCCCATGTGGTCAACGTTGTACGTTAAAATATCGTCTTCCAAACTTTCTCTAAGATTTCTAAGCGATTGTGACGCCTTTGGGGCGTGGTTAGCAAAAACATCATGGAAGAAAGGGATTGATTCTTCAGGTTTTCCAAGAAGGACAAAAAAAATCGCAACAGCCAATGATGAGCGTGCACAGGCAGGAGAGTTCTTCCGGAGTAGACCAATAGCAGTGGGGAGATCTGCTATCTCCGCGCCAAGCCTGAGACCCTCATAGTAATTTGCATCATGATTGCCTTGTTGAAGACATTTTAACATGAAGTTCCGACCTGCTCCCTCAGGCCACCCATGAGCTTCTTCCATGATGTTGAATGGATCGAAACAAAGTCCACGACGGTTAACAGTTTTTAGATTTTCCTCACGGAAGACTAGATCTTTTGTTCTTTTGCCAGCTTGTATGAAAGGTTTAAGGTAGTAATAAGAATCTTCGCCCACCCTCTTTATGATGTTGGCTAAAATGTCGTCAGGGAGATGAGGGAGAGGCATTGGTTTTTGTTTGGGATGTGTAGATGAAAGAGAGAATGGTGTGAGGTTAAGTAGTGGACATAAATTGCAAGGGTACGTGGCTAAACTAAACCCATAACAGTTATACAAACGAAGAAAAGTCATACAATTACATACGGACTTAATAAACAAAAAAAAACACATAAAGAAACTTAAGGTTACATAATGGGTTCATATGAAAGTAGTAGAAGAAAACATGGAAAGGTTAATTATCTAGCGGGGTACAGTCCGAATGCCAAGTTTAGTACGCAATGTTATTTGTGTACATGTGGTGTACGATTAGTGTTCCCCAAAGATCTGGGGAGTGGAAGCGGGGTTCAGATCATGTAGCAGATGTGCCTAGCACACCAATACAGATAACAATGAGCGCACCAAGTCTCGAAATCTAGGTCGTGGTCAAAGATGCAGAAGGGCGTGTTGACTGTATCGCACTCAGGGTACTTGAAGGTGTTAAGGAAGTTGCCCACATAACTAGCGTTGTACCTTAGAATGTCAGCTTTTAATCCTTCTCCAATCTCTCTAACCTTACTTGACCCCTCACGGGCGTGGTTAGCAAAGACAGCTTCAAAAAATTGGATTGATTCTTCTGGTTCTCCAAGTAGGACGAAGAACATAGCAATAGCCAATGATGAGCGTGGACAGGCAGCATAATTGAGCAAGTGAATATTTGTTGTTAATATTCAGTTGCTTTCCTAAAATTTTGAAGTTAAAATTACATAGTTACTTTAATTTGTAGTTACAATAATAGGTTACACTTAAAAAAAAATTATTAGATTTAATTATTTAGGATCAGTTCTCCATATTGTACAACCTCTATAAAAGGTGTACGAGTCTCCACTAAACCCACAACTTAAAACATAGCTTCGATATACAGATCTAGACACGATGCCTCTACCTTAGATTCCAGATGGGATTTTGGCCGACATAATAAAGAGGGTCGGTAAAGCTGATTATCATCTACTTGCGCCTTTCATACAAGCTGGGAAACGTTCATTGAAGATGGTTTACACTGAAAAAACTCTCAAATCAGTGAATATATACCCACTGTGTGCTGACCCGTCGAACATAAGGGAAGGTGTGCCAGGGTACTGGCCTGATGGAAAAGGGAGGCCATTCATGCTGAAATGTCTGAACATGGGGAACCCGATGGCAATCTACACCGAGGGGCTGAGGATGGCAACGGAAAGAGAAGACCTCCATCTGGCGATAGCCATTCTCTGGAGGAATACTCCTCTCTCGACCTATGCCTGCAATGATACAGTTCTGGCTGCCCTATCCACACTTGCAGTTGCTTTCTTTTTCATCCTACTAGGAGAAGAGAAAGAAGTTGTGACCTACTTCGACATTGTTTTCGCTGACCATGCGGAAGAGGGTTCATTCAAGCTAAGGTGTTTAGTAGATGAGCTGAAAAACGACATTGAAATATACCACGTAAGTCACTTGTCGACGTATGCAATAACTTTCAAGTACCCTGAGTGTGAATCAGTCAATGTCCCCGACTGTATTTGGGATCACGACCCTGATATTGATAGTTCGTGTGAAGTGTGTTACCTTTATTGGAGTGCTAGAAACATTTGCAAAATGTTATGAACCCCGCCGTAGTATACGGTAAAAAAGTTGTATTGAAGTAATAAATATCATGTACCCCATCGTTGTATCCTGAACTACAGCTGTCGTACCCCCTGCGATATTTTAATTTGTGTGTTTCTTACAATGCTATGCGATGTTTGTGATGGGGTTAATCTTTAAAATTGTAGTATGCGTTCCTATTATCTAATGGTATATAGGTAATACGAAATGGTATGATGTTGGTGATGGGTTAATCTCTAGAATTGTAGTATGCCTTCCTATTATCTAATGTTATATATGTGATATAACATGGTATTAGCTAATGTTAACGTTTGGGATTGTTATCCCAAGATGGAAAGCATCGTGATGAAAAAAATATAGAGCATAAAAATTTAACTTTATGTCAAATAGGCACCATTGGGGATAGAGAGAATATATTCTCTCCAAAAGTGTTGAAAGGAAAGTAGGTGTGACCTTGACAGAAATTTATTTCAAAAACTTGGTCAGATCAATCGAATGACACCACAGTTACTTCTTTGAACTATTTTTAATTGTTCAACAAAGGAGTTATATTAGATACATGATAATTATTCAGTTACGTTGTGTTTAGAATTGTATAGAACACCACCTACAACTTTCATCTTTATCCAAAACATGAAACAACATAACGCGAGAAATATAAGAAAAAGATAGAAGATAGTGTTAGTTGACAGATAAGATTACGTTACAAACCAATCAGAGTACATTGGAGAAGGGGGGGGGGGGGTTAAAGGATACTTATATCTTAGCTACAAAATGCTCATAAGAGTCCATAGCATACTTCTCGCGGAACCGGTCAACATCTTCATCAGTTAGCTTCCCTAATTCCTCAACACAAAGCCCAGCAGCACGCATCTCGAGGAACTTGGCTACCACCACACCACAGTCTTCAGCCCTTTTATTCTGGTATACACCTTGCTTCCGTACCCATCCGTAAGGGGTTGTGAATATGTTGCTTGCCTCAGTTTTTGGAAGACAACACTTGAGTACCCAAGGGATACACTCCATCAGTGGGCCCATGAATCTAGTAGCTTCCTCAGGTGTGGTGTGGGCAAACATGGGATCAAGAACCTCTACAGTGCAATACACCAAGTTGATGACAAGCCCAACCCAATGAGTGTTACCCCAATTCATTGGTACGTAAAGGGTATCGACATCCTTGAGGAAAGCTGTTCTCCTCCGTGGACCGGTAGACTTGCCTGACACATGTGACTTTATCTCGGGGCCCTAGTTAAATTTGTCCTTCTCTGTAGCTATGCTGAAAGCATCATAGTCTTTGGTGATGAGAGCAGCAAAAGATGTGTCAATGATTGTCCCCCTGCTTTTAATTATTTCTTGTCCCCTTATCCTCCAAAGGTATGCCATTATGACCTGCATATGCTGATTTAGGAAAATTGAAATAACAACAACAACGCGTGAGTAAGGATCGAGATGGTACAGCTGCATGGGGTACATGATTATTTGGGGTAAGAGTTCTGCCTCAATAAGACGTACCTCGATAGAGACATAAAAAGAGTTTTGGCCCATTTGAAGGAAGAACAAATTCGATACAATGTGATCAGTCTGAATCTTAAATTCCCTATAACAGAAAAACAAATGAAACCCTTGAAGTGAGACACAATGACAGTATATTAGAGAGGGTGGGTTATAAAACTTACTCTTCAGGAGAGGCAGCGAGTGTTTCCTTGAATATAATGAATTCATCTTCCGGCCCCACATCCGTCGGTGAATATGTGGCTGACTTGACGCGACTTCCAAACAATGCTTTAATACGTGCATCGACTACATATGCAGATGAAATGTTTTTTGACCTATGCCTGTTACGTTTTGGTATTTGCGGCCGGGGCGGGGTGATAGTCCTTGAAGGCACAATAGGAACAGGTGAGACAACAAGAGCAGCGAGTGGGTCAATGGGGACATGGGGTGGGGTGGGAGATTCTGAGGTTGAAGGCTCCTGAGACTCAGACGAGGAAGCACTGTCAGACTGTTGATTAAAATCCTCACATGTTAAAAATAAGATGTTGTACACCCGCATGGACTAGCAAAATGATGTTGTACACGCCTTGGATTCGGTGTTATAGTAAAAGAAGAACATGATTAAGTGGAAACATAAATCAAATACCTTAGCAGATACATCACTATGAGGGGGCGAGAGTAACGCAGCTTCATGCGTAGGGGTGCAAGGTGACGGCGACCTTGGGGGGTATTGCTCACCAACATTACACGAATATGGGCCACCACCTTGAACATGTGGGGTAGGGCGCGGGATAGTAGGTTTGGTTAGCATCTTTAACAAAATGTTGAAATATATACGGGGGTATGGGTGAGGTACGAGGTACGAGGGTACGGGTGTACAACCCTCGTACACTCGTACACCCGTACCCTCGTACACCGTATAACAAAATCCAAATACCTCCTCATTAATGAGGTACGAGGGTACGGGTGTACAATCCTGAACGGTGTATTACAAGGGGTACGGGGTGTGATTGATGTGATTGGTGTACAAAAAGCAGTGGTTGTGGTGGGGGGCAAAAAGAGGATGGTAATGCAGTAGTGAGATAAATAAAAATTGAATTACATTCTCCTGAATAACAGGGATAGGGGGTTGGGTGTCTGGATCACCCTCGTAGACTCGTACACCCGTACCCTCGTACACCCGTACCCTCGAACACCCGTACACCCGTACCCTCGTACACCCGTACCCTCGTACAACCCTGAACACCCGTATAACAAAATCCAAATACCTCCTCATTAATGAGGTACGAGGGTACGTGTGTACAATCTTGAACGGTGTATTACAAGGGGTACGGGGTGTGATTGATGTGACTGGTGTACAAAAAGCAGTGGTTGAGGTGGGGGGCTAAAAGAGGATGGTAATGCAGTAGTGAGATAAAAAAAAATTGAATTACCTTCTCCTGAATAACAGGGATAGGGGGTTGGGTGTCTGGATCATCCTTCTTATCATCCCCGGGTCCATCCTGTGGCAGATGAGGTGTACATAAAATATGGTGATCAGTGGTATTATAAAATAGGAAAGAAGATAAACAACCCGACGAAAAAGAGTACGGGGTTACGGGTGTACAGCCCTAAACGGTGTACAGGAGTACGGATGAGATTGGTGTACAAAAGACAGTGGAAGGAGGGATAAAAAAGGATGTGATTGAAGTATTGATATCAATAAAAATTCAAAAATACCTGCTCCTGAATAACAGGCATAGGGGGTTTGGTGGCAGCATCATCGCTATTATCATCCCCGGCTCCATCCTGTGGCAAATGAGGAACTATATTTAGTAAGAATTTCTAATCCAATGTCAAAAAAAGTGACGAGGTTACTGGGGTACGGCTGTGATTGATGGAATTGGTGTACAAAAGAGCGTGGTACGAGGGATAAATCCAATGGAATTGAAGTATTGAGATAAATGAAGAAGAAATACCTTCTCCTGAATAACAGGGATAGGAGGTTTTGTGGCAGCATCATCGTTCTTATCCTCACCGGCTCCATCCTGCGGGCAGATGAGGAAATAGTTTTAGTGAGAATTTCTTACCCAATATGAAAATGAGTACGGGTGTAGAGTTCGAATTGAAGTATAGAGATAAATAGAAAAGGAAATACTTTTTTTTCCTGAATAACAGGGATAGGTGGGTTGGTGTCTTGATCATGTTGATCCTTAGGAATAGAAGGAGAACCGGGGTTGCCAGTTAAAAAACCATCTACTCCATCCTGTGGGAAGGATATAATATATTTACTAAACATTGGTTATCCAAACATAATAAGGGATAAAAGGGATCAATTGCAGGGAATACATTAATACAACAGGTCATTGGATTTAGTGTACAGCTAAAGATGAGAAAAATAATAATAATTGTAACGCATACCGCCTTCTGAGTTCCCCGGGCTTCGTCCTTATGAGGAGAAGGTGATGCGTGGAAATGATAAATTTAGTAAAAATTCAGAAACAATATCAATGTACCTCCACCCCCTACCTCACAAAAATTTTTGGTGTACAGCATACGGGTGTACAGGAATACGGGTGTACACGAGTACGGTTGTACGGGGGTGCAACTGTAGAAGTGTACGGGTGTTAGACATTTACAAAAATGCAATACCTTATGGGAGATATGAGAGGGGAATTGTTGAACGCTGGCATCTTCGGTTATACCGCGGGATGGTGAGCTCAAATCAGTTATAACATCCTTCGCTACACCGTAGCCTTCCCACCCAGGATTGGTAAATGCCTCATTGTCAAAATGAGAAGATGCTACATCTATTTCATCGTCAACTGCCCCTCCTTGCTCTTTCCCAGTACCTTCTTGTGGTTCAGATGAGGGGCTTGATGCAGCTTTATCGCTTTTATCCTCACCATGATGAGGCCTCGACCATTTAACCTTCTTTGTTAGAGGGGAAGAAGAGGGTTTTGGAGATTCACTACGAGTCCGGGATTTTGGGACATACCTTTTGTCCATTTCTACAATTAGTTCCTTGACGATTTCAGCTTTTGCAATACCCTTCCTCTCTTCAGACCATCTCTTCAACTCAGCAAATGTAACGCCCGTGAACCGGTTTTGGTTAAGGCGTGTCGATCGCCACCACTAGGGGTGTGTCGATCGACACTAATGAATTGTGCAATTGGGCTTTTGGGATTTTAATTGCGCGTTTTGTCGAGTTGGGCAAAGAGAAACCCTAAAGGGCTCGTATAAAAGATCAGAAACTCGACCTAGAGCTTCCAGTTAGCCTCCTTGTCGTTTTCTGAGAGAGAATTGGAGAGAAAAGTTCCTGAGAGCCTTTCTGTGAGTTTTTGAGCCTTTTCCTGTCAGATTTCCTGGAGAAAAGGGAGATCTAAGTCCGGTGGTGCGTTGTGAAGGTTGCTAGGGTCGTTCTTCTCCCTGTGTGCGTGCTGTTTCGTTCAGATCTTTCCAGAGAAAGAGGTGAGTGCATGACTGAGGGCTTATCTGAGCATTAGATTCCTGTTTCTCTGTTGTTTTGGTTGAATGATTGATGGATTGACTGTTTGATTGTGTTTCGGTGATTGTGATGGTTCTGTGGGGACTTGTTTGGTCTCTATGAGGATCGCTTGTGCGAGTTAGGGCACTGGAGAAGGAGATTCGCGATGTGGAGATCGCGAGAAAAGTGCCTGCGTGATCGGTGTCGATCGACACCAAAGGAGTGTGTTGCTCGACACTAGTCGGAACAAGTGTCGATCGACACGAGTGGAAGTGTGTCGATCGACACCAGTCGCGAGCAGTGTCGATCGACACGGAAGTCGGGTGTCGATCGACACCCGTTCGTCAGACTGTCTGTTGCCTGGTTTGTTTGTTGGTTGTTGATTTGTGATTTGTTTCTATTGCTTGTGTGTATAGCCTGTTGCTTGGGAGGATTGCCTCACTAAGTATTTATGATAATACTTACGCATCTTATTTGTGTTGTTGATGCAGGTAAAGGCAAATATTATTTTATTGGATTTATTTTTATGTCATAAATGCTCTTTCCCGTTGATTGTGCTGAGGTATTTAGTGATTATGGGATCACTGGATATGAGTTAATTAAATTAAAAAAAAAAATGGGTTGGGGTGTTTCAATTTGGTATCAGAGCGGAGTTCGGTTCTAGGATGTGTAGGAATTTAATTTGTGAATTATTTTCCTGATGATTGTTGAGTGATGAGCTAGGGTGTTAGCATGCTGTGAATTGATTATAGAGTATTTAATCGATTGCGTGCTGTTGGAGTTCTAGTATCATCCTCTCCGAGCCTTAAACGAGATTCTACGGTAAGTTGTGTGTAGTATTTTGTTTGTTCTAGTTTCTTAGCTTTCTGCTCGTGGGTAGCGCGGATGGCTAGAGGAGCTGGAGTTTCCGGTAGAGGTCGTGGTCGCGGTAGAGGCGAAGCCGCGATGGAGCAGCTTCTGGGTCCGCAGCCTAAGTTTGAGGAGGCCGGGGCGATTGGCGGTCCAGGTGGCGACGCAGCCGGTGGAGCCGGAGTGGGGGCTGGTTTGGCTGGTGTCGGTGCCGGTGGGCAAGACGTTGGTGCTGAGGGCCCAGGAGTGTTGGGTGCCGCAGCAGGAGTAGCCCAGGGTCAAGAGGGAGGCTTGGCGGATCTGATGAGGCTGTTGTTGGAGCGGTTGCCAGGAGAGGTGCCAGTGCAGGCTCCAGTTGCGCCGCAAGTGGCGGCAGAGGTGCAGCCTAGAGCTGTAGTTGCTAGAGGTGTTCCGTCATACATTAAGATGATGGAGCAGCTGCAGAAGATTGGTACTGGGTACTTTGCGGGTGGTCCCAGTTCTGATGAGCCTGATTCATGGCGAGATCGAGTTGAGAGGAACTTTCGTTCCACTAGATGCCCGGAGGAGTATCAGGTGGATTTGGCAGTGCATTTCCTGGAGAAGGATGCACATCTGTGGTGGCGTAGTGTGATCGCCAGGAGGAGTCAGGCGGAGATGAATTGGGCGGACTTCTTGAAGGAGTTTAACGCCAAGTATTTTCCGCAGGAGGCGCTTGACCGCATGGAGGCGCGTTTTCTCAGACTGTCCAGGGAGAGCGGACGGTCCGAGAATATGATCAGGAGTTTAATAAGCTTCTGGTGTATGCTGGGCATGGTATGGAGGAGGATAAGACCCAGATGAGGAAGTTCCTGATGGGGCTTCGACCTGACCTAAGAGCGCGGTGTAGGGGTCTGAACTGCACTACGAAGGCAGGTTTGGTGGAGGTGGCTGCTGAGATTAAGGGGGATCTCCAGGGTGAGGAGGAGGCGGTGAGTCCGGCGGCCCAGCCGAAGAAGACTTAGCAGCAGGTGGCACCTGGCAGGGGCGGCAAGCCTGCGCAGGGGCAAAAGAGGAAGTGGAATCACCCTTCCAGAGCTGGTCAGGGTGGTCAGAGTGGTCAAGGTGGTCGTGCTGGTTGCTTTTCTTGTGGGAGTCTTGATTACAAGGTAGCAGACTGGCCTCGGCGAGTGGAGACCAGGGAGTGCTATCACTGCAAGGAGAAGGGACACCTCAAGCCGAATTGTCCTAAGCTGCAGAGGATGGCGGTGACAGCGGTGGAGCATGGGGTGCAGCAGGGTGCGCAGCCGCAGAGCGGGTTGCAGTTGGCGCATGTAGCAGCACCACCGCAAGGTTACACTTCGTTCGAGAGGGGCGAGCCCAGCACCAGAGCAGTGATCACTGGTAAGAATTCTAGAACTCAGACTTTGTGAATTTCTGTAGTTTTCGATAAATCTCTGTTGCATGTTGAATGTTAGGGTTCTTAGCACATAAGGTTTGTGTAGGGACCTTTTTGGCGGGCGGTGTAGAGGCCCATGTGTTGTTTGACTCTGGAGCATCTCATTGCTGCATTACCCCAGAGTGTGCCTTGCGTGGCGACATCCGAGGGAGCCCTAGTGAGCAAGTTGGGCCTGTTAAGGTCGCAGGAGGAGGGCTCTTAGAGGCTTTTGGGAGAGCTAAGGGTGTGGATATTCAGATTGCAGGGGAGTCGATGCCAGCAGATCTGATTATCTGCCCTGTGGAGCTGCATGATGTTATTCTGGGGATGGATTGGTTGGGCCATTACAGAGTACATCTGGACTGTCACCGAGGGAGAGTTTCGTTCGAGCGGCCAAAAGGGAGGTTGGTGTATCAGGGAGTGAGACCTACCTCCGCGAGTCTCGTCATCTCAGCAGTGCAGGCAGCGCGGATGGTCGAGAAGGGCTATGAGGCATACCTGGTGACAATATCTATGCTGGAGTCTGTGGGGCAGGCGTCAGTGAGCGACATTCGGGTTGTTCGGGAGTTCGAGGATGTGTTCCAGCCATTGTAGGGCTTACCACCTTCGCGGTCTGATCCTTTCGCGATTGAGTTGGAACCAGGGACATCGCCGTTGTCTAAGGCACCCTACAGGATGGCTCCAGCAGAGATGGCAGAGCTGAAGAAGCAGCTGGAGGATTTGTTGGGTAAGGGATTCATTCGTCCTAGTACTTCACCTTGAGGAACGCCGGTGTTGTTCGTGAAGAAGAAGGACGGGAGTTTCCGCTTATGCATTGACTACCGGGGGTTGAACCGGGTCATAGTAAAGAACAAGTACCCTTTGCCGAGGATCGATGAGTTGTTGGATCAGCTGAGGGGCGCTATTTGGTTTTCGAAGATTGATTTGGCGTCGGGTTATCATCAGATCCTGATAGCGGAGGCAGATGTGCGTAAGACTGTTTTCAGGACGAGATATGGGCATTTTGAGTTTGTGGTTATGCCTTTCGGGTTGACTAATGCACCAGCGGCGTTCATGAGGCTGATGAACAGCGTGTTCCAGGAGTTTTTGGATGAGTTCGTGATTATCTTTATTGATGATATCCTGGTGTATTCTAAGAGTGCTGAGGAGCATGAGCTGCATCTGAGGAGAGTGATGGAGAAGCTGCGGGATCAGAAGCTGTTCGCGAAATTGAGTAAGTGCAGTTTCTGGCAGCGAGAGATGGGTTTTCTGGGTCACATTGTTTCAGCAGAGGGAGTTTCTGTGGATCCAGAGAAGATTGAGGCTATCAGAGACTGGCCTAGAACGACGAATGCCGCTGAGATCAGGAGTTTCCTTGGGTTGGCAGGTTAATACAGGAGGTTCGTCAAGGGGTTTGCGAGTATGGCGCAGCCGATGACTAAGCTTACAGGGAAGGATGTTCCATTTGTGTGGTCATCGGAGTGTGAGCAGGGTTTCGCAAGCCTGAAGGAGCTGTTGATGAGTACACCGGTGTTGGCACTGCCGGAGCATGGGGAGCCTTACACAGTGTACACTGATGGCTCGAGAGTTGGTTTAGGTTGCGTTCTGATGCTGTGTGGGAAGGTTATTGCCTATGCTTCGCGGCAGTTGCGGAAGCATGAGGGCAACTACCCTACTCATGATTTGGAGATGGCAGCAGTGGTCTTCGCTTTGAAGATCTGGAGGTCTTACCTTTATGGTGGACAGGTGCAGGTGCTGACGGATCATAAGAGTTTGAAGTATATCTTCACTCAACCAGAGTTGAACCTGAGGCAGAGGCGGTGGATGGAGCTGGTGGCTGATTATGATCTGGAGATAGCTTACCATCCTGGTAAAGCTAATGTGGTTGCAGATGCACTAAGCCGTAAGCGCGTGGGTGCTGCTCCGGGGCAGAGTGTGGAGGCCTTGGTGAATGAGATTGGTGCTTTGCGGTTGGGTGCAGTTTCGCGAGAGCCGTTGGGGTTGGAGGCTGTGGATCATGTGGATCTTCTGAGTAGAGTTCGGGTGGCTCAGGAGAAGGATGAGGGTTTGATTGCGGCTTCTAAGGCAGAGGGCTCTGAGTATCAGTTCGCAGCTAACGGGATTATCCTTGTTCATGGGCGGGTTTGTGTGCCTAAGGATGAGGAGTTGCGACAGGAGATCTTGAGGGTGGCTCACGCGAGCATGTTTTCCATTCATCCGGGAGCGACCAAGATGTACCGAGATCTCAAGCGGTATTATCATTGGGTCGGGATGAAGAGAGATGTAGCTGACTGGGTCGCTAGGTGCGACGTTTGCCAGTTGGTGAAGGCTGAGCATCAGGTTCCTGGTGGTTTGTTGCAGAGTTTGCCCATTCCGGAGTGGAAGTGGGATATGATCACTATGGATTTCGTGGTTGGTTTGCCTGTGTCGCGGACCAAAGATGCTATCTGGGTGATTGTGGACCGTTTGACTAAGTCAGCACATTTTCTGGCCATCAGAAAGACCGATGGAGTGGCGGTTTTGGCTAAGAAGTATGTGAGCGAGATCGTGAAGTTGCATGGAGTACCTGTGAGTATTGTTTCAGACAGGGACCCCAGGTTTACTTCAGCTTTCTGGGATGCCTTTCAGGTAGAGATGGGCACTAAGGTGCATATGAGTACGGCGTATCATCCTCAGACAGATGGGCAATCTGAGAGGACTATCCAGACATTGGAGGATATGTTGCGGATGTGTGTCCTGGATTGGGGTGGTCATTGGGCGGATCACTTGAGTCTGGTAGAGTTTGCTTATAACAACAGCTACCAGGTGAGTATTGGGATGGCTCCTTATGAGGCGTTGTATGGGAGGCCATGCAGGACACCGTTATGCTGGACCCAAGTGGGGGAGAGGAGCATATACGGTGCAAACTTTGTTCAGGAGACCTCAGAGAGGATTCGGGTTCTCAAGCTGAACATGAAGGAAGCTCAGGATCGCAGCGGAGTTATGCTGATCAGAGGAGGAGAGAGCTTGAGTTTGCAGTTGGGGACAGAGTGTACCTCAAGATGGCCATGTTGCGAGGTCCCAACAGGTCTATCTCTGAGAACAAGTTGAGTCCGAGGTACATGGGTCCATTTGAGGTACACTCTGTCCCCAACTGCAAACTCAAGCTCTCTCCTCCTCTGATCAGCATAACTCCGCTGGCAATCCTGAGCTTCCTTCATGTTCAGCTTGAGAACCCGAATCCTCTTTGAGGTCTCCTGAACAAAGTCTGCACCGTATATGCTCCTCTCCCCCACTTGGGTCCAGCATAATGGTGTCCTGCATGGCCTCCCATACAACGCCTCATAAGGAGCCATCCCAATACTCGCCTGGTAGCTGTTGTTATAAGCAAACTCTACCAGACTCAAGTGATCCGCCCAATGACCACCCCAATCCAGGACACACATCCGCAACATATCCTCCAGTGTCTGGATAGTCCTCTCAGATTGCCCATCTGTCTGAGGATGATACGCCGTACTCATATGCACCTGAGAACAAGTTGAGTCTGAGGTACATGGGTCCATTTGAGATTGTTGAGAGGGTGGGACCAGTGGCATACAGGCTGGAGTTGCCAGAGGTTATGCGCGCGTTCCACAAGGTGTTTCATGTGTCGATGCTGAGGAAGTGTCTTCACAAGGATGATAAGGTGTTGGCTAGGATTCCTGAGGATCTTCAGCCCAACATGACTTTGAGGATGAGACCTGTGAAGGTTCTCGAGAGGAGGATCAAGGAACTTCGGCGGAAGAAGATTCCTTTGATCAGAGTCCAGTTGGACTGCGATGGAGTGTTAGAGGAGACTTGGGAGCCAGAGGCGAGGATGAAGGCAAAGTTCGGGAAGTGGTTCGAGAAGCAGGTGGCTGCTTGAGTTGCCTATCCTTGGTTTCGAGTTTCAGAGTTTTAGAGTTTTGAGTTTTGAGTTGTTGTTCTTATTTTCTTTATGTATTTTCGTTTGGAGTTGTAACGATTATAACATTTTGAGGATTAATAAGATGAGTATTTTCTTGGATTTGACTGGAGTTGTCTTATTTAAGAATGTGTTGCACGATTGCTAAAAAGGGAAAGTTTCCTGAAAGGAAATTTCTAATTGTGGAAAGTTCGAGAGAGTACTCGAAAGCGGTTAGTATTGTTGCTCCAGGGACATAAGTGTCCTGATGACTCGAGAGGGGCTGGGTATGCTCCTGAGGTACCGGTAACTCGAGGGACTTGGTGTCTTTAGAGTGCGACGGGTACGGTGGCTTCGGGTGACGATCCGAGAGCACGCTTTAGGGTAACGACCCGACGGCGAGTTTGTAGTATTATTTTCTCCAAGTGTCGTAACTTGATGACTTTGTGGCTGATAGTGAGCGGACACAACTCTGGGTTTTGACCTGTGAGTGGGGAGAATAGTACGTTTGATACCTGAGATACCGTAGGCCGAGGCCTGAGGGTAGCGGTTTATGCTCGAAGACTGTGGTCTGAGAGTGGAGTCAGAGGGGGTGAGCAACAATGACTAGCGAAAATCGTGAGTTTACCGTGCGGAGAAAGTGCGAAGCCGATGTTCGGTTGTTTAGAGTTTGCGGATTGGAGGTGTTAAGCTAGATTCGAGGACGAATCTATTTTTAGTGGGGGAGAATTGTAACGCCCGTGAACCGGTTTTGGTTAAGGCGTGTCGATCAACACCAACAGGGGTGTGTCGATCGACACTAATGAATTGTGCAATTGGGCTTTTGGGCTTTTAATTGCGCGTTTCGTCGAGTTGGGCAAAGAGAAATCCTAAAGGGCTCGTATAAAAGATCAATAACTCGACCTAGGGCTTCCAGTTAGCCTCCTTGTCGTTTTCTGAGAGAGAATTGGAGAGAAAAGTTCCTGAGAGCCTTTCTGTGAGTTTCTGAGCCTTTTCCTGTCATATTTCCTGGAGAAAAGGGAGATCTAAGTCCGGTGGTGCGTTGTGAAGGTTGCTAGGGTCGTTCTTCTCCCTGTGTGCGTGCTGTTTCGTTCAAATCTTTCCAGAGAAAGAGGTGAGTGCATGACTGAGGGCTTATCTGAGCATTAGATTCCTGTTTCTCTGTTGTTTTGGTTGAATGATTGATGGATTGACTGTTTGATTGTGTTTCGGTGATTGTGATGGTTCTGTGGGGACTTGTTTGGTCTCTGTGAGGATCGCTTGTGCGAGTTAGGGCACTGGAGAAGGAGATTCGCGATGTGGAGATCGCAGGAAAAGTGCTTGCGCGATCGGTGTCGATCGACACCAAAGGAGTGTGTCGCTCGACACCAGTCGGTCCAAGTGTCGATCGACACGAGTGGAAGTGTGTCGATCGACACCAGTCGCGAGCAGTGTCGATCGACACGGAAGTCGGGTGTCGATCGACACCCGTTCGTCAGACTGTCTGTTGCCTGGTTTGTTTGTTGGTTGTTGATTTGTGATTTGTTTCTATTGCTTGTGTGTATAGCCTGTTGCTTGGGAGGATTGCCTCACTAAGTATTTATGATAATACTTACGCATCTCATTTGTGTTGTTGATGCAGGTAAAGGCAAAGTGTGATCGTGGAATCGTGGCAAGGAAGAGGGGATGATCTAGATGCTCATGTGTTGTGATCATCATTGATGTTGTTATCGTTTCTGTTGCTAGGTTGTTAGTTCAGGAGTTAGAACTTTCACCTAGGTTGCTCATTCCATGAACCTTTGAATTATGTTTTGTTTCTGGGGAACTATTTATTATTTTATTGGATTTATTTTTATGTCATAAATGCTCTTTCCCGTTGATTGTGCTGAGGTATTTAGTGAGTATGGGATCACTGGATATGAGTTAATTAAATTAAAAAAAAAAATGGGTTGGGGTGTTTCAGCAAACGTTGCTGCAAATTCAGAGGATTCACCACGAGTTCGGGATTTTGGGGCATAACTTTTGTCCATTTCTACAATTAGTTCCTTAACGATTTCAGCTTTTAGAATATCCTCCCTCTCTTCAGACCATCTCTTCAACTCAGCAATCATTGCTGCAATTTCAGAAGTTCCTACAGCCGGCCCTGCTGTGGAACTTTCCCCCTGAAATCTCGGTTGCTGTTGTTTAAAATGAGCTGTTTTGGTCCTCTTCTTGCTAACTTTTTTGGTTTGAGACCGGGTAACACGGGGTTGGTTTAGGTTTCCTTCTGTTTTTGATTTTTTCCTGGGAGAAGGGTTTACAGAAGGACCTCTTGACTTAGCTTTGTGTTTCACAGCCGATGTGTGTGCCGTGGGTTCTTCATTACTCAGTGGCCCCTCCTGTTTGGCAACACGTCTAGGTTCAAGCCGGTCTCCAGCGGGAACACCTCCTACGAACTCTTCTGATGAAAATTCGTGTCCAACTTTAATCAATGATTCCAACCTCTCAACCTCGGAGTCATATTCCTCGTCATCCCATAAGAACTCAGCCTCATCCAACTCCTCAGGTGGAACCAAAATAGGGTGCACAACAAGCTACAAAGCAGTAAGAAAAAATGTTAGAATTGGCATACATTGGACTTGTAAATACAGACGTACACATCAGGTGTACTCCATGTCACCGGTGTAAAAAACAATATACCCCCTGTACAGTGTACCCCAATTAGCATGGCTTGTGATTCACAGGTGTACTGAAGAAATGACCGGGTACATAGAGTACAAAGGGTACAAGGAATACGCAGGTGGTACCTGAAAAAATGGTGTACGTTTAAAAAATAAACGCTGATCTAAGCTTTGATGAAGATGTAGTAAAGTACCTGCGGGTCTGCTTCAACTTCAGCAATTTGTTCCTCATTTAGAAGGGTTGCAGCGGACTTGCAACCAGTGGGAATATCAGTAAATGAAGACATGTCTAGTGAATTTGGTATCTTATCTTTCAACAATGGGATGCATTGGAAGGCCATGAGCTGCAGTGGAAGAGGGAATCCATAGTAGGCACTAATAGTTTGCTTGAACCGCTCAACAAGAGATTCAGTCGATGTGTACCCCAGTCCAAGCTTTGAAAAAGTGGTTGTGAAACTCCGCCTACCCCATGGGAAGGAAAGGAAGTAGCTTGTATCCTGGACAAGACCAACAGAGTCCATCGTAATTTTCAGATGCTTGTTTGAGCATATAATAATACCATCAACGAAAACTAACAACGCCAACGGGAGAACTTTCGCAGCATCCGTAAGCGGGTTCCCTCAGAGTATCAAGCCCAGATTTTGCCGTTGGTGGAGAAGAGCCTGGGGGTAAGAGATAGTTCCAGTATTCTGTAGCACCAGCCGTTTTTTCTTTGATTTCTGCAGCTGTTGGCATCTGGTGACACCGCAACCCAGATATTATGTGGAACTCGCGAAGGGAGAACTTTATAGGTTTCCCACCAAACACAGACCAGATTTCGTGTTTCTTTTTAGTTACAAGCTGCCTGCTGACAAGTCCGTGAATTAACTTTGCAGAGTTCGAACACCTCGCCACTGAAAGACGGAAAAGTTTGGCAAATTGGGAATTCAGAATGGTGGTCATTGCATCAGTCCCTGCCAAGATACTATAGAGAGTTTCGATAACGTTTGCCTTGGAGTAAATGTTAAGCCTGGCTCCGGAGGGGTACGAACCAGCAGTAAATAATCACGGGGGAAGATTCGGGGGCCGGTCGCCAATATCGCTGCCATCACCCGATGAATCCGTGTCTTCTGATGATGACATTTAGAAAAACTTTGTTAAACAAAGAGAAAATTGGGGGATAACAATGAGACAAGTAAACGAAAGTAAAAAATTAAGAAACAGTTGAAAAGAATAGGTTTTCATATTTTAGTAACCACCAGATTAAACTCCTTTTACCACTTGCGCACTTCCGAACAAGTCGGGACAGTTAAAACAGACACAATCGAAGTAAAGTACGAAGATGAAATTCGATTTTCAAACCGATTTTAAAATTCGATTTTCAAATACGGTATGGGCGAGTACCGAATTTGACAGAATCAATCGAAAAAAAAGTTAAACGCGGTCATTTCCTTACGTCGATTCATGGGTTCATGTGGTTGAGCCGGAATTCCAACCGTCTCCGGGCTCTCCTCCGCCTCCGGGTTTCCCGCCACCTCGGAGTTCTCCTCAGCATCGGGGATTTCCTCTGCCTCCGGGTTCTCTACCGTATGTGCTGGTTCGTGAACCTCCGCCTGTACAGGATGCGGTTTCAGCGATGATCTTGTAATAACGGTCATTTATCGGTTTAGGGTTTCAAAATCTGGGAGATGATATCGCCGGCGAGCTGTGGGGAAGATGAAAAGCTCAATTTAAAATTTAACCTTTCTCTCTTAATTTTTTACATAGGTAAACGAGAAAGTTCACAGTGGTATATTCAGTGGCAAACCTGTGAATACTTGATCAATAAGAGGGCAAAACTGTATTGAATAGTAGAAAACTACCCAATAACAAAAACCCTATATTAAACTACCTATTCTCTAATTTAAAACTTAAAAACTACCCACCTAGTGAAAATTCTCAAAATTTTATGCCTTGTTTAATATGAGGCTTTTCAGGAAATCCATGAGAAGTTAAATCGTTACGAAAACTTTGAATTTGATGCTGGTATCCATCGTTGGCATCAAGCCAAGGATCTCCAGAAAGCCTTTTGGAGGGCAAAAGACGAAACTGGATGGGATGATCGTGGTTTGGAACGAAGAATCGAGAACATGGTTATGTATGAAGTGTCGTGGGGTATGCTAAGGCTATTTGACGATGTAAGTTTCCTGGTTGAGGCAGATCTCTAGAGAACGGATACACCGAAGGGCAAAAACCAAGTGAAGAGCGTTCATGGATTAGCCTTGAAGTTTGGACTTTTAGAAAGCGAATGGGGAGCTGCTCGGATGATTCGGATGTATGGTTATTGGTTTGAAATATCGACGACGGCTGCTGAGCACATCTTTAAGGAGTGTAGAGAGAGAGGAGAAGTTTTGTACAACTCCCTGCTCTATGTGTATGCCAAGGATGAACCGGAGAAAGCAGAACCACTCTTCAAACAGATGGTGACTAACGGAATAGCTCCGAGCGGTGAGACTTTTAGAGCTCTCCTTGCAGCTCTCAGTCTCGGGCATGTTAAAAACGCAGAGGCAGCACGTGACTACCTTATTGATATGGAGGAGAAGTATGGTGTTAGGCCAGAATGGATTCATTATGGAGCGGTTGTTGACGCATATGCACGTAGTAGGGCACCCGAGCATATTCTCCAAGCCATCGAGATTGTGAAAAGGTATCCCTTAGCAGCGCACGAAGTTTCTTTCAACGCCATACTAAGCAGGTGTGTGCCTCCACAGTTTCCTAGCGAAGAGGAATTGGAAAGGATCGAGGTGCTAATTCCGATTCTCCAAGAATTTGTTGGTTTTATTCATGGAAAAGGTTACAAATATAGGGTTTTAGAGACGACCTTTTGGAGGCTTGAGAATCGGGGTTTGAAGTGGCCTAAGAATGTGGGAAAGAAGTAATCTGGAGAGGAGGAATTGAAGAAGAAAGAGGTGTCCGAGTCTTATTTGGAGTTTAATAGAGTAGTTTATTATGTTCTAGTTTTACGTGTTTGCAAACTAGAGGCTTCTTTTTATATCATGTAAGGTTTGTTCCCTTTTATGTCACGTTGTTCACCACATGGTTGCTTGCAAAATAACATTTCTCGACTTTAATTTGAGACCAAAAGTGATAAGCTTCAAGATCCAATTGTAAATTGTATGAACCGAAGAATAATGAATCCAGAATCTGTATTGCGAATTGCAAAGAATTGATTACAAAGCAAGAACAGAGATTAACAGAGTATTGAGTTCTCTCTCTCTCTAATGGGACCAAGTCCACACCACCAACAACATGCCCGTTTCTTCCTTCTTCTTCACTATTTATACAGATTCTTCTCTTGAGATCTTCACTCGTGCTTCATAACTCCCACACGTGCCTTCTTATCATTACTCCCCCCTATTGAGAAGCTTGCCCTCAAGCTTCATTATTTGGAGCAGACTGGTTTAAGATGACCCATTTCAACAGCAAACGTGCGGAAACATTCGGAAACGACGCTTTGCATCAAGCCATCACCCCGCTGGAGAATTATATCATACAAGTCTGATAGTTGGGTGTCATCTTGCCGTTTAGAACAATACCCTGCAACTGTGTATAGAGCAGCCGCCAGTGCAATATTCATAGATCCACTCACTGCAGAGTAATGAATAATCAGACCCCACAACTTTCTTCTTCCACTGTTTCTGTAACAAGAGGCTCGCCTGAGTTGGTAAGACAAGAAGTTCGCAGTCACCATTCAGAACACAATGTATATCCAAGAAATGCTCAAGTGCAAGATGAGAATCTTCCTCACAAGACACAACTTGAAAAGTTGAATCTGTTTGAAATTGTCTTGATTTCCATTTGTGCTTTATAAGGCAAGTTGGAATCTCTAGTGTATGTAATCGCTGGAATCTTGTAGCTCTCATTGTATGTTGATAGGATTCACTACCAAACATATCAGAATTTGTATTCTCATCTTCAATAACTGATTTACCGAAATCATAGTCAATGGTCTCTCGAGATAATAACAGTCTCTGTGCGATTCTAAAAAGGTCTTGAATTGAATTTCCAAGGCTCGGGAAGCTTCTTCTTACACAGTACACCAAGAAACTTTACAGTTAACAGTTTGTAGCTAGAAAGAATCAGCTCACCACCATAACCAATTTGGAGTGTTGCTGTCACGTTCAAGCCATGCTGATTGGCGTTTTCGGATTTGCTCTGCTAAACCCAGACAGAGTGTTCTGACAACTAGATTCCAGAACTGAAATTGATACCTGAGAGTTCGCAGCACAGGCTGCCCCAATTGAAGGTACAAAATCGTCGCAGCTTGCTCTATCCGCAAATTCGATTTCCCGTCACGAGAGGATTCCTCCAATTGGATCGGTTTTTGTTGCGGAAGCAATTCGTCTTCCTGAATCGATTTGGTTTCCCCTGGTAGCAATTCGACCTCCTTACCAGATTCTACAGCTTGAATCGATATAGTTTCTGCATCCACTTGAATGGATTCTATCTTTAAAGTTGTCTCTGAATCAAAAAGTGAATTCTCCTGTGAACTCGTCTTTTCTGCTTGAATCATTGCTCTTTTCATCGACGTTGTTGCATAAACCATCTCGGCTTCTACATCTTTCGCCAATTTCTTTTCAGCAATAGAACGATGTTTGACATGTCCAATTCGAGCAAACAATCTGGACTTGAACGCTTGCCAGTTTGGAAACGAAACCTGATTCATTTCTTCATTGAACCAGTGGAGAGCATCGCCTTCAAAACTCACAGATACCGAGTCTAACTTCGCTGCTTCAGAAACTTGACCAATCCAGAAACACCTCTCAACTCTGGAGATCCAACCATAAGGATAAAGTCCTTTGAATACATGCATCTCAATTTTCCCGAGTCCACTATCTTGATTCTTCAAAGACGGTTGCAACTTCCTATAACCTTGCAACGGCGTTGATTCATCAACTTGAATTGCTTTTTTCGTCAGCAAATTTGTTTTAGAGGTCGATTCTGCTTCTTGAATCACAACCGGCTTCATGCTTTGAAGCAATTCTTTTTACCGAACCCCCTATGTTGCTTGTGACGATAGTGGAGGAATAATGGTTTTCATCTCCACAACCATATGTGATTCAGTGACTTCAATCAATTTCTCCATTGACGTAGAACCCTTCTCCTTGATGCACACGAGACTCTGATCTTCTCCTCTATTCAAAAAATTCCCAAATCTGGCCAAGAGCTTGCTCTTAAACTGCTTCCAACTTCGGAAATCTTGCCTGGTTAATTCACAGTTGTACCAAGTTAAGGCATCTCCCTCTAAACTGACTGCCACCAAATCCATTCTCGCAGCTTCGCTGACCCCACTGGAACGTGAAAGCCAACAGTATACGTTCTTCCCTTCAAAGATAGGCATATAAACAGGTTCTAATCGAGTCTCTCGCAAAGCCGGGACAGACCTATTGCTACGGCGAGGTTCCAAAGGAGAAATTGATACCTGAGTAGTGCAAAACGGTGGAATATATCGCGACGGCTGACTTGGTTCACCAGAGACCACCGAAGATTCACAATGACGCAACGAAGTGGTCAAAAGCTCCATCCGTGACTGTACAACTTCCATTTTTGATCCCAATTATCGCAGCTTGGAGTCGGATTGTACTTTGCTGTCTATCACCATCTTCACATCTTTATGTATTGTCTTCAATCTTGCCTCATTCGCAAAAAATTTCGTCTCCACATCGTTCCCTGCCAGTGTTGGTTCATGTTCCATTGAACTCAACAGCTTCGTCCTCGTGAATCGCTGTTGATGTGCCGAAACTTTGGAATCGCCATAGATCAAAGACTTAGGAGTCTGAATATGTTTGCAGAAAAGACATCGTTCTGTCAATAGCCCAATTGCAGACCGCAATTTCTAAACGCGATGTAGTAAGCGCAGCGTTTTTGCCGTGATTTCCCATCGCGAAAAGTAAAATAGTCGAACGCTTCACAGACCTGAATCGATGTTCCAACAATTGAGGAAAAACGCGACAAGATCTCTGAACTGAATCGTCTTCTTCACAGCGTGATTTCTTCAATCCAATCGTCACAGGTGAACCGATGGATGATCACAATCGCACTGCTTGTTGAGATTTTCTTTGAATCACTGTTCGTGATAACCAAATATGGTGATGACGAACGATTTCGAAACAAGATGGATTTGGTCAGTTGATTTCAATTTCCATGTTTTCATATTTCTGAGAAAGGGAATACTAAGCTTTTTTCATGATTCATGTCATTGAATTGCATATTCGCCCTCCTTCACTTTGATTTAGACTACTATGACTTGAGTTTGTTTCTTTTGATGATGGACTTGTGTATTCATTAAAAAGTAATCTTATGTCCTGTTTGAAATTTGCATTCTTCATCGCTGATCTTGTTTCCTGTTCTTTCAGTTTTCGAAAGAGCTCACGTTTATTAGGTTTCTCTAGCTTCAATTGGCCGGAACAAAAATTGAGCAGGTACAAATCTCAGCTTGTGGATATGTAAACTAAATTTCTCGCATATCTTAGATTTTTAACCAGGCTGATCAATGTTGTTTAGTGACGCCTTTGTTGCATTGGTTCTGCGTTTGCCAGATCGTATTTGAAAAGGCTGGAGGATTAGCTGGGGATTGTTCTTACAGTGAGAGTGGCATCTCATCACACTCTAGAAATTCCAATGAAAACCAAGAGGAGGTTGCTCGCTGGTATTTTGGAAGAAAAGAAATCGAAGAGAACTCACCATCAAGGTTGGATAGTATTGACTTAAAGAAGGAAACGTATTTCCGCAAGTCATACTGTACATTTTTGCAGGACTTGGGCATGAGATTTAAAGTGTAAGTCTATTTTTCTCGCCTCACTTATTTCAATATTGTACTTTACACTGTGCATAAGCATTCATTTTCTATCTGAGATAGTCTTGCGAGCTTGGTCTAGGACATTAGATTTGCCTCAATCTTGCTTACAGAATATAGTGATTGTAGGATTGAAATTTCTGAAATTTGTAGAATTTGATGTGGAAGAGGTCATTTAGGACATGAATAATCTAGTTAGATGTATTGGCAACAAAAAGGTGAAACTGGTGGGTTCCTCCCTTTAGGTTAATGGTGGTAAACACAGTACATAGTCTGAATCATTCTTCATGTATACATTTGTGATGGTCAACTAATGTCATCAGAAGTAAACTCAAGATTTTTCCTGTTCGTTGTTATGAACTCCTCGGTTACTGTCCTTTTCGTGTTGGTCACCTTATCTATAACTTCTCTTGTGTGGTACTGAACTTATTTCACTTTTGCAGGAAGTATATGAGCAACAAAAAGAGATTGTACTAAACGGAGAAAAGATTGTACTTTCTACATTGGGGTTTGACTTCAATCTTCGTCATCCTTGTAAACCTCTAGTAGAAGCAATAAAGAAATTCAAGGTTGCACAGAATACTCTGGCGCAAGTTGCATGGAATTTTGTTAACGATGGGTACGTAAATAAAAAGTCTGTTTCCTTCAAAAAGCTTCAGATAGATCTTATCTGCGGCCTTTGTATTTTCGTCTTCATACAATGAAAAGATACTTGCAGTCTTCGGACGTCACTCTGCCTGCAATTTAAGCCTCACCACATTGCCGCTGGTGCTATTTTTTCTTGCTGCCAAATTCCTTAAGGTAAAATTACCATCAGAAGGAGACAAGGTTTGGTGGCAAGAATTTGATGTCACACCTCGACAACTTGAAGGTATGGAATTGATCTTATGAGAATTGTTTCTATTCTTTTATGGATATGATGCTTAGGAAACACCAATTGCTAGAGGAACCCCATAAGCTAGAGACCAGTCTTGGTCTATAGACCGGGTAAATTATCTTCATGGCGTGAAAGTGGACTTGCCTTTTTTCTCTGTTTCATATGTTAGCAACCAAATGCTTGAGCTCTATGAGCAGAACCGTGTTCCTGCATCTCAAGGGAGCAAAGTTGAAAGTAGTGTAGGTGGAGGATCTGTTCATCACGCTGGTTCTAGGCCAATATCAGCACGCCCAAGTCATGAACATTCAAATTCTGATAATCACGGAGGCTCGTCAAAAGCCACACAGAATCAGAGCAATGATAATGGGAGTGGTGAGGCAGGTAGTGACATCACTGAGCAGAGAGGGGAAAAAGGATTTAATGGAT
This sequence comes from Erysimum cheiranthoides, assembly GCA_011420285.2. NCBI lineage: Eukaryota > Viridiplantae > Streptophyta > Magnoliopsida > Brassicales > Brassicaceae > Erysimum > Erysimum cheiranthoides. The sequence goes on along the minus strand of CM022181.2, from coordinate 8,423,553 downwards.
GAGGATGATTTGATCGAAAGAGAACTTGAATATGTCGAGTTAGCTGTTGAGGATGACAAGAAGAACACTCCAAACCCAGTCACATGGATACTACAGAACATGGTGAGATTCTAGATGGAATGGGAAATACAGAGGAAGGTGAAATGGTAGATGATGTTTCTTCAACATTGCCTAGTCGGAAAAGAAAAACGGGAACCCCTTCTGAAAAAGAATCAGGAGGAGAAGGAGGAAAGAGGCGACACGTGAGCAACAGTGAGAATCTTGAAGAAGGTCACAAGACAAGCAAAGGAGGAAATAATCATAGTCATGATGAGCGAGAGAGACAACACTCCCAAGAGAGGTAAAATTGATCACTTTTTTTTTTATTTACCTTCTTATTGGCAACTTTGATTCGAAACCATGATGGGTCGGTTTGGCGCTGGCCTGCGAGATTGGCGCAATGTACTTATGATAACTACTGTTTTGGCACTTTTACAACACTATCCAAACGGTTGAGAACCTCTTGGAGAAATTTTGTCGGTTTATTGAGCCTTGACTTGGGTTAAAAGATCTTTCTTTTTTTGTCATTGCCTAAGAAAGTTTTGTTTTGTCAATGTAGTGTTTCGGAGAGAGATATTGACCTGTGAAGATAGAAAAAACACCTTTTGTAAGGTTTGTATATATGTTTTATTATTAAACCAAAGACATAGTGAAATCCCCCCATTTGGGTTGTGGTATTATGTTGGGTCTAGTCTTCATTTTTAAGAATTTGATATAACCAGATTTATATAAATTGTCGAAATTGTTTTTTGTATTTATCGGTTTTCTTCCTAACCAAACCGGTTAGCCACAAAAAATCAGGTGGTCCTGTTACTTATATGTTTGTTTCTTCTCCCTCACGTTCTCGCTTGACAAGTTGGCATATCTTCTTCTTCTCCCGTTTACGTCGTCGAACATTTCTATTTGTTTGTTATTTTATATAGCTATTTATTCTACGATAGAGATAGAGACCATATAAAACATATTTTTAAAATGTATTGCGTAAAAATCAAAAATTACACAATGAAAACAATTAAAACCAAGTCGCCTTGGTCCAGTGGTAAAAGGGAGGTAAGTCCCGCCACCTGGGTTCGAGTAGCATTGGCCACCGGGGGATTAAACTTTGGGCATCGCCGACGACTGGGGAACGACATTGTGGGAGGCCGAAAACGTAGGCGCTTACTCCCATCGTGGCTAGTCTGGACCACCTCGGTGGGGCCAGGATACCCCAGTATAATACAAAAAAAAAAAAAACCAGATTTCTTTTGTTTTTTTTTGGCAATCTAACACTTTTGAGTTTATATTAAAGGGCATAACACTTTTACACTATAGCAAAATAGAATAATTCGAAAATACCCCTAATTGTAACTCACATCGAAATGATTCCTCTCGAAGCATTCTTATCGATAAAGTTTCTACTTGGGTTTCTTAAAAATTTAATAATTCTATTTTAAATTTAATTTAATTAAACAATTAAATTTAATTCTGAATAATAACCGAACCAATTAATAGAGACATTTGGCATAAAAGTTTATGGCATAGAAATTTTTTTAATTGAGAACCCATAGAACCTCAACTATTCTATTCCTTACTTTATTTATTTTTTATTATATATTTTTTTAAGAACCCCTCTAACATTTCTGTGTTGGAGATGCTCTTAGTTTCCTATCTCCACCACAACGAATGATTTTTTTTTTGTCAACTAATAACACATAAAATTTAATTATGAATAATATTTGAACCAACTACATAAAGACATTTGGCATAAAAGTTTCTTATTGAGAACCCACATGTTCTTAAATAAGAACCTCAACCGTTTCTCGTTCTTACTTTATTTATTTTTATTAGGGTTTTCGGCCAACAAAAAAACCCAACCTTGCAGGATTCGCCAAAAAAAGTGCGAACTTATTCCCTTACCAGAAAAAGCCCAAACTATATTTGACTTGCTATTTTATTCACAAGTTTTACGTTGACTTACCAAATTGAACACACTGTTAATGCATTTAACAGAAAATTAGACGACTGTTAACTATGGCCGTTAACCGAGACGACGTTGTTTCAGCCTCTAGTTACTTTACGACGAAGTGGAGAAAACGACGACGTTTCGGCTTTATGTTGTGTGAAAAATGTGTTGCCTGCAGGAATCGAACTCGTGAATTCGAGTATAGTGGGCGGTTTTTGCCACTGAGTTAGCGGCACATTCGATTGTTTAACGAACACAAATTATACATATTCTAAGTTTCACTAACTCAAACGAGACGAACCAAAATGTCGTCATCTCGCTTGAATCTCATTTAAACAAACCCATTTCTCTGGGATTTCTCAAATCGATTTGGGTTTTTTTTTTTCACCGAAGAACCCTAATAAGCTTTCGATTGAATCTGTCTCGAATTGTAGTCGATTATTGGATCATGAGTTTGATTGATGAGGAATCGTATGCACTGTAAATTTTCCAAGGACATGGAGCCTGATCAGGTCTCATTGTTGCCGTACACACTGCAACAATCTTCAGAGATGACGATCTCACATATTTAATGTTGAACCTGGTTTTGAGTGTGTATCTGAGGTGGGCGTGCTTGAAGTTGTCTGCATCAGAAAAAGTTCTACCCAATTGCATCAACTCTTATGGGTCTATGTCTTCTCGATATGCCTTTGCGGGTCTCATCTCTTCTTCATTCTCGTCATCATATGACATAGGATAAGGGATTATCTCCTCATCCCATTCATAATCATCACCTTCATCTTCATCCACCTCACACTTATCATTATTTGCTTCCTCTCCGAAGACAAGAGCTAATTCCATGCATGTTTCTTCAACGATTGCATCAAAGCCATCAACGGCTTCTTTCTCATCACCTACAACACCACCAAACTTAAGAGCTGCTTAAATAACCCACCTCCTCTATCTTCTATATCCAACGGAGAATCCAGCTCAGCTCTCTTACGCTTCGTCGAATGTTTGGCTCCACAAACAGTAGCTTGACCACCACATTTTCCTCGGTTGTTCGAGCTTGAAGGTTCCAACACAGTCGCTCCAATTCCAGTCTTCTTTGAGTTTCTGGGTTTAGTCCCTGAAGATCCGCCACCACCATTACCACGCTTCCTCGAGCTTTTGGCTTCATACACACTACCTCCGTCGATTCCTCGTCGTAGCTACAACTTTTCCTTCTTTCTTCGACGGTGGTTCTTCAAACCTAACACTCTTATTTGTCTGCGGAGAACTTCGAAGAGGAGAACTAGCTTTAGTTTTTCCTCCCTTTTTCGACAGCGGTGAAGTCTGAGCAGGCGGGGAACTCGGCGTGGGAACTCGGCGTAGGCGGAGCTCCATCTGTTTTGTAATTCCGACCCGATCTCCGACTCAATTTACCACCTCTCGTATACTTGGTCTTCGCAATCGAAGGTTTCTGAGATGAGAGATGAAACAATGAGAGATGAGAGAAAAACCCCAAATCGATTTGGTTTTTTGAGAAATTAGGGTTATCTGAGTGAAACTTAGAATATGTATAATTCGTGTTCGTTAAAAAATCGAATGTGCTGATAGCTCAGTGGCAAATACCCCCATTATACTCGAGTTTAGGCCTGGGCATAATTACCCGACCCGAAGAATCGAACCAAACCCAACCCGAAAAACCCGCACTCGAACCCGACCAGATTCCGTTAAATTACCTGATCAGTTTTTACACTCAAGTACCCATGGGTATCGAGTATTACCCGAACCGAACCCGAAAACCCATGAGTACTTTTATGTACCCAAACTCATATATACATATACTGTTTTATATATACATATATACATATTTCATTTCCTAATGTTTAAGCACAAATGATTTGAACTTCTTATTTCTTTAAGATTCTTGTTATTGTTTTGGATTTAAGTCATACTTTTACTTTTTTAAGATTTGAACTTCTTTTTTCTTTAAGATTCTTGTTACTGTTTTGGAAATCCTTTATATATGTGACTTGCTTAATGATTGGGACATGTCGAAATTAGTTCGGGTATATTCGGGTTTTAACCCAAACCCGAATAGAACCGAACCGAACCCGACCCGAGATGATATATATACCCATTTGGTTCCTCTTAAGCAATACCCGAAAATACCCAAACCCGAATTACCCTACCCGAACCCGACCCGAAGACCCAAACGCCCAGGCCTACTCGAGTTCATGAGTTCGAATCCCCGAGGTAACATATTTTCACACAAAATATACCCAAAACGACGTCATTTTCGGTTATTTGTCGAAAAAGAACCAGAGTTTGAAACGACGTCGTCTCGGTTAACGGCTACAGTAACGCCACAGTTAACAACCGTCTAATTTTCTGTTAAATGCATTAACGATGTGTTCAATTTAGCAAGTCTAATTTTCAGCTTTTTTGGCCGAAAACACCTTTTTTATTATATACTAGTCATTTACCCGCGCTACGCGCAGAAGTTTGATTTTTTTATTTAATTTATTTTGTTATATTTTTGATTAATTACATTATACCTTTACATATTGTATATTTTGTTAATTGGTGAAGAAATATTGTTTTATTGTTACTTTTTCATACGTGTTTTAAAAATAAAAATCCATGTTTTGTCTCAATCTATGTCATTTATGTTTAAAAATTTTGTAAGACATAATTTAAATAGATTTTATATTCTCAAAATTTCTTGTTTTTATTCTATTCCAGTTAAATCTCATCATAATTTAAGTTTACATTGTGTTAGTACATTTACATTTTAATGCATATTATTTTAATGGATATATATTCATAATAAAACATTCACTTTAAAAATATAAAATATTATTTATAAATTAGTTAGTATAATCAAAAATTAGTAAATTTATTATTTTTATATCAATTATGCTTTTTAGTTTTATAATATAAAATATAAGAAAAGATCTTTCATATTTCTTTTTAAAAAACTTGTTTACATATGTATAAATTTTAAAATGAAAGGATTAAATGTATAAATAAATTTTTGAATTGAATAATTAAATGATTAGGATGATGAAGTGACTTAAGGAGAAGAGAGAAAAACCTACTATAATATTAAATATAAGAAAAAACCTTTCATATTTCTTTTGAAAAAAACTTGTTGACATATGTATAAATTTTAAAATTAAATGACAAAATGTATAAATAAATTGTAAAAATTAAATTATCAAATGATGTGCATAATGATTAGGATGATGAGGTGGCTTAAGGAGAAAAGAGAAAAACCCAACTTTATATAAATAGATATATATTAAGCTCTTAGTTTCCCATCTCCACCACAATTTTTGTTGTCAACTAATAACGAGACAAAAACTAAGACCCCCCTTTCTGTTGAATCAAAATCTCAAAACACCCCCTCTAGTAAAAAGACAAAATTACCCTTAATGACGGGTAATAAGGGTTAAATATAATTAAATCGGTAAGTGTTCAACGGAAAACACAGTGGCTTAGTGGTTGCGCGTGCATGTGTTGCGAGCGCCGCGCACATGCGCGCGCGCCCAGGGTTCGAATCCACTATGCGGAGTACAACTGGTAATAACAGGGTATAACTGGATACATGGTACAACTGGTGGATAGTGGTACTAGTTGTACGTACAACTGGTGGGTAGTAGTACTAGTTGTACGTACAACTAGTGGGTAGTAGTACTAGTTGTACGTAGAACTGGTGGGTAGTGGTACTAGTTGTACGTAGAACTGGTAGGTAGTGATACCTAGTTGTACTAGGTAGTTGTAGTACAACTGGTAGGTAGTTGTACGTTCAATTTTCATTCAAACATTATTAGAGGGGTAGTTTCGTCCTTTCATTAAAACAAGGTGGCAGTGAGATTAGTAGAGGAGGTTCGAGATTTGGATTTGAGATTCGGGGGGATTCCAGACTTTGTTTCATAACGAGAGCTAAGACCCCCCCTTCTCTTGAATCAAAATCTCAAAACACCCCCTCTGATAAAAAGACAAAATTACCCTTAATGACGGGTGATAAGGGTTAAATATAATTAAATCGGTAAGTGTTCAACGGAAAACACAATGGCTTAGTGGTTGCGTGTGTGTTGCGAGCGCCGCGCACATGCGCGCGCGCCCAGGGTTCGAATCCACTATGCGGAGTACAACTGGTAATAACAGGGTATAACTGGATACATGGTACAACTGGTTGGTAGTGGTACTAGTTGTACGTAGAACTGGTAGCTAGTATCTACGTTCAATTTTCATTCAAACATTATTAGAGGGGTAGTTTCGTCCTTTCATTAAAACAAGGTGGTAGTGAGATTAGTAGGGGAGGTTCGAGATTTGGATTTGAGAGTCGGAGGATTCCAGACTTTGTTTATAATGTTTACTAGGTCTTAACCCGCGTTACACCGCGGGACAAACATTAACTTTATAAATTTTAAAATTCACGATTTGAAAGTTTGCTTGTAACGTAAATATAAAACTCTAATTGATCTATAAAAGATATTAAACGAATCAAAGACATAGTGACCCGTTGATCTTTATGATACAAACGCTTGTTTATATATTCCGATTTCAAATTTCAGTAACTCGCTGATCTTTATGATACAATGCAATTTTTTCACATTTTTAAATGATTTTTTATTGTTTTTGATTGAATAGTTTTTGTCAAAGTTTCTTTACTTTTTATTCAAAATATTAAATATTTTTTGGATGGGTGTGAAATCAAATATTAAAATATTAAAATATTAATATTCACTTCTTTTTTTTTACTAATTAAGTAAATTATATCCGTTTTTAAAAATTCAAATCACAACATATATGAAAAATAAAAAGATTTTATTTATTATATAGACTATGTATTGAATCAATTTTTTAAAAAAATATGATCATAAAAAGATGAGAGATAAGTTTTTAATAAAATTTTTGAAATATTTCTAAATTAAAGGGAAATAACTTTGTTAACAAAATTAGAGGGAAAAGAAAATTCAATATTTCCTTAAATAAATTCAATAGGTGAGAGGAGAGTTTGAAAACTTTGGATAGGGTTTTATTTTTATAATTAATGCGAGCTCTCTAACAACGACACGTGACGAAAATGTTTATCTTTTAATATATATGGGATATTCTCTTCATTGACGTAACCAAACCGACTCATTTTAGTTAATGGGCCTAACTCTCAATAAAATAGATCCATTTTCACTTTAAGCCCAAATTGGTTTAAGCGAGTCTCGTCTCGTTTTGATTATTTATTTGTTGTGAGGAAGAAGAAAAAGAAATCCATTAACCTAACGACGGCGACGTGACTCTTAAGCTAGAGAAAGAAGAAGAAGGCACGCACTACTAGAGAGAAAAGCTTCAATGTCTGTAGAAGAAGATGGCGAATTTTGCAGTAACTACGGCGACGTGACTCTTAACGAGTTGCAATCGACGGCGGATCCGAAAGCCGGGAAGTGGAGAGAGGCTGTTGAAGGGAAGGAGTGGACCGATGTGAGCGATTTGGTGGAAGAAATAGCCGGATCTGAGGTTCTGATCAGAGGCCGAGTTCACACGAATCGGTCTCAGGCTAGCAAAGTGTTTGTGATCTTAAGGCAAAGGGGATCCACTGTTCAGTGCGTTGCCAAGCAATCGGACGTTGGGTCCAACATGATTATGTACCTCAAGCAGCTGAGTTGCGAATCGTTTGTCGATGTCATCGGTGTCCTTGTTCTTCCCAAGAACACTGTGAAGGGAACTACGCAGAAGGTTTGTTTTCTTCTTCTTCTTCTTCTCCTCTCAACTGGTTTGATTTTGTGTATTTGTGTGGATCAATTATGTTTTATGTTGTTGCAGGTTGAAATTCACATGAGAAAAGTGTACTGTGTCAACAAAGCCTTGACAAGATTACCCTTTACTGTGGAGAATGCTTCCCGAAGTGAAGAAGATATAGAAAAATCTCTTCTTCAGGTATGGTTTCCTGCTTTAAAGATTAGTTGGAGCTGGTACAATTTTTACTTTCTTTCTTCTTATGCTTCTTTGGTGGTTTTCATTTTGTTGCAGGCTAAAAAGCCAGCTGCTCGTGTCAATCAGAATACACGTTTGGATAATAGGGTGCTTGACATCAGAACACAGGCTAATCAAGCCATCTTCCGCATTCAGTGCCATGTCGAAAATGTAAGGCCTTGATCTTTTTTTTAAAACGTGGAGGAGCTTTATCACTTGTGTTACTATTTTTCAGTAATAGATGCGAGCCTGGTCTGGTAAAAATATTTGTGTATGCCTCATGACTAGGATAGGATATAGTCAAGTCACTATAGGAATGTTTTTATTAGTAGCAAGTTTTGATCTTTCCATGATATGGTCTACTTTTGTTCTATGTTGCTTTACTGAATTAGCTATCACTTTTTTTTAGCTCTACAGAGAAGGATTACTATCCAAAGGTTTTGTTAGTATCCACACACCGAAACTCATGGCCGGTAGTAGTGAAGGAGGTTCTGCTGTGTTTACATTGGAATACAAAGGACAGTCTGCTTGTCTAGCTCAGTCTCCTCAACTGCACAAGCAAATGGCAATATGTGGTGACATGGGACGCGTCTTTGAGATAGGTCCTGTTTTCAGAGCAGAAGACTCCTTCACTCATAGACATCTGTGTGAATTTGTGGGTCTTGATGTGGAGATGGAGATTCAAAAACACTATTCTGAGGTAAGACTGCGCTGTCGATTACTATATCAATTATCTTCTATTCTGCCACTGGTGATAATATCTCTTGTTTGTGCAGATTATGGACCTTGTGGACGAGTTATTTGTGTTTATATTCACTAGTTTGAACGACAAGTGCAAAAAGGATCTGGAAGCTGTTGGAAAGCAATACCCATTTGAACCTTTGAAGGTAAATCATGTGCAGTATACTATGAGCAGAAAGCCAGAAACTGAGTTCTTTTTTTTGTATATTTTTGGATTCTGATAAATTGGTGCTAATATGCAGTTTCTTGAAAAGACTTTGAGGTTAACGTTTGAAGAAGGGGTTCAAATGCTTAAGGTATGACTTGTATTTTATCTGAGTTTTTCGAATGGACTATATATATCAATAACTTTTGGTTTGTTGACAGGAAGCTGGTGTGGAGGTCGATCCTCTTGGTGATCTAAACACTGAATCTGAGAGAAAACTTGGCCAACTTGTATTGGAAAAGTAATCCGTCACTTCTATCGCTGTTTGATATTTTTCAAATTGAGATTTAGTATCTCACTTTTACACAAAGTTGTTCTAACACTATCGTGTTGTTGATTTCGAATAGGTACAACACTGAATTCTATATGTTGCATCGGTATCCTACGGCAGTTAGGCCTTTCTACACTATGCCTTGTGCTGATAATCCTCTTTACAGCAACTCCTTTGATGTCTTCATCAGAGGTGAATCTCTGAGCTATTCTTTTTTAACCTTGTGTGTTCTCACCAATTATGTTACTGCACATTTTGATACTTGCTTTACGTGTTCTGTCCTAGGTGAGGAGATCATGTCAGGAGCACAACGTGTCCATATCCCAGAAGTCTTGGAGAAACGTGCAGGGGAATGCGGGATTGATGTCAAGACAATATCCACATACATCGATTCATTCAGGTAATTTATAAGCTCGGTTCCATAATTACTTTGTTTATCTTCTGAGTTGTTGTTCTCTAAGCAGACAATTGATACAAATTCATGCTGACAGGTATGGTGCGCCTCCACACGGTGGATTCGGTGTGGGGCTTGAGCGAGTGGTCATGCTTTTCTGTGCACTGAACAACATCCGGAAAACATCGCTCTTCCCTCGCGACCCTCGAAGGCTTACACCCTAATGTCTAACATTCTGAATTACGTGACGTAGTTTTAGCTAGGATTTCTTTTTAAGGTTTTGTCTCTGTTATTAGACGTTGCTTTATTAGTTTTACTAGGTGAGCACCCGCACTACGTGCGGGTTTTTGTATAAAACTATCTCTTAAATTAATATTTATTCATGTTTTGTTTTTTCTAGAGCTTTTTGCTTATATTCACAATAAATTAGCTTTTACTTATTACACATTCACACCAGTGAGAAAATGGGAATTATTTGCTGGTTTGACCAAAATGAGAAACAAAAATATTACAACCAAAAATGATACCATGCCTAAAACACTACTAATGTTAACAACATTTGCAGTGTGGAGGCAAGAAATAAAACTTGCTAGCATATTTGTATGTCTATCATGGCAAGAAAGAGTGAGACTAAAAAGATGTTCGAATACTAACATGAATAATTCTACCAAAAGTAAGAAACAGTGCTACTGGAAAAGAGCTACTAGCTAACATGTAAATCTAATTGTGTATAACTTTAGATATTGAGTATAAAGTGGTAAGTATCTCAGAAATCAAAATCAGGACGCATCTACCCACTGTCTGGTTACAGTTGTAACCCGAAGCAATGTTTGACCTTCAGGGTTTTGGTAACTGCAATCGAATCAACAACAGTAAATCCAATGCTTCTAATTGTGAGTCCTCATTTCCTTCTCCTCTGTTTAATTTTTTTTTTTTTCTTTGGGTCCTCTTGATTAGAGATCGATTTGTATTGTAGATCGATTTGATTAGAGTTTATTTAAGCGTGAGTAATTCGTATCTTGGGTTGCTTTTGTAAGTTAATGGCTGAAAGGGTTTGGCTTGAGGATTTGGATAAGGACTTGAGAGTTGGAGAAGATGCTGTTGTTGATAAGATGGATAAGGACCAAATTTGGTGTTTTGGTGTTCTATTTTTTGTTTTATCTCCAACCATCACACCAAATTTCACACCAAACACTAAACTTTTTCTTATTATATTATTAAATTTGAGATTACTTTTTTTTTAATAGTATTATAAATAATTATTATTTTTATAACTGATTTATTTTAATTTAAGAAAATAAAATTACAATTCATAAAAGAAAAATAATAGAAAATAAATTACATTGTACTAATTCTCATAATTAGTATATTTAGACCACAAGTATTAATGCATTTGGAAGTTCAATATGAGCTTCCCGATCTTTAATTTGCTTGTGTCAAGCAAATAATTCTTGAAATTGAGCATTTTATGTTTGGAGTGTTTAATTGTATTTTCATTTGTATTTTATATTTTAATCAATTTGGCATTTATTAAATTATTTATACAAATTATTATTTCAAATTTTTTTTTTCGACATTATTATTTCAAATTAATTATAATTTAAAGTTCATATTATTAAAAATAAAAACATACAAAAAATAGAAAGTACTTTTATTTCTAATTAATCAATAACAATTTAAATGTATTATTTAAATCAAAGTATAAATCAAATAATATTTTTTGGTTTAGTGTTTTTTTTTTTTTTTATTAAAGGGTATTCAATTAAAATGCATAAAAGTAATACAAGGCTATGACTTTTTGGGTCATACAGTTTAGAGAGATATAAGAGAGAGTAGTATGAGCTTACACTTTAGCTAGCTTTGAGAATCAACTAGAAGAGATAAAGAGAGATAAAGCTGAGAGAATAACTAACTCAAGAGTTGAAATTGCCACGGCCACCACGACCTCGACCGCGGTGCTTTCGTCCTCCAACTATAGTCCATTGCATTTCTTGCATTTTTTGGGTTGGTTTGATAGGCCTTCCTCCTTGGCTCATTTGAGTGGATGCTTCTTCATAACCCTCTTCTCCCACAACATCTTTCTCATTTTCCTCACTCATACATACAAAAGTTTGATCTGCCATATGTATAGGTGGATCCAAGTTCAAAGATGGAGGGAGAATGTTACCATGTTGATCATTTACCATCAGTTTAGAGGGTATATCTGTTGAAAGTAATGGAGTAGAGAAATCCATCGTGGATTCAATTTCTGTAGTAGCTTGAGCAACCGGTGAGATGGCTGCAGTTTGAGTAACAATAGGAGCAGCCTTTGGTGAGGCTATAGCTAGTGGAGCAATCTCAGAAGTAGATGGACTATTGTAAGTAGTTGTGGAGGGAGAATCAATCTCAGTGGCTGACACAGATACAGTAACCTCAGAGGTTTTAGTGTCAGTCTCTATGGCTATGGCAGCCATCGGTGTCGCAATTACTGAGTCTACAAGGGTTATCTCAGAATTAGAAGGATCCACATCGAGCTTGGAAAAACTAGTTATAGCATTGCTCTGGATTGGTGAAGCAACCGGGGCAGTGGTGGCGTTTGCTACAACTTCTGTGACTTGAGGCAATGTTGGAGACAGTGGCAATCCTAGGCATCTAGTAGCTTTATGACCCAATTGGCCACAAGTTTCACATTTTGGAGGTAGCCAAGAGTAAACCACATCAACCATAGTGATAGATCCGCTCTTATCCTCTAAAGCAACTTTCTGAGGGAATGGTTTATTTAACTTCACCTCCACCAGAATTTTAGCTTCACCCATTGAAGTTGGGTCAAGCCAAGGCTTGCTTGTTAGCATGGGTTCTCCTATTCCTGAGGCAATCCAGTCAATACCTTTGAAAGAATAAAGCTGGTATGGAATGTTCTTAAGCGTAAGCGAGATGGGAATGGTAGCTATTTCAGGTAATGAAATGGTTTCAGTAGGGCTACAAGCAGAGACAAACATCAAGCAGTCATCCACATGCCACAAACCTCGTTGGATTACCCAATTTCGAGTAGATTCATCAGGAATATGAAATAGATACGAGGACTCTCCTAGTTTTTTAGTAAAGATACGACATTTCCTGCCCCAAATTCGAGCTGCTACAGCGTGAATTTGTCCTCCAGAAGGTGCTTTGCAACGATAGAATTGTCCTATCACATATTCTCTTTGGTTCTCTAGACCCTCCAAAAGAACATGGCATGGGATACATACCTTAGGGGTTCCGTCTTCCATGTAAACCGGAGTAGTGACTCTGTGAAGATTACATTTAGATCTCATCTTTGCAGCCCAAGGATATTCTTGAGCGTTGAATGCGGTAGGCTTTTCCTTGGTTGTCACAGGGAGTTCAGCTCGTGACGATTCACGCCTACTCAGTTTCTGTTTTTCGGCAGACAGAGCTGGCCAATTGGAATCGATGGAGAGAACTGAGCAGTAGTCTACATTAGATTTTTGGAATCCATAAGATGGATCTCTAGGTGAAATGAACGTGTCGGAGATCTTAAGCGGAGAAGCCCATGCTCCCAACGGAGAAGGATGAATCGAATCTGCTGTTGGCTTGGTTAGTTTTGGAGGAAGCTCAATTTCAGTTGGCTTCGGAGGGGGCTCAATTTCAGCTTGCTTCGGATGAGAGAGAGATTTCAGCAGCATTGGAGATCCAGCTTGCAACAATGGCTCGTCTTCAAACTGAATCGAAGAAGGAGAATGTTGAATTGGAGACTCCATGACCGGCTCATCCCTTCTACTTGATGAAGGCATCAACGAGTCCATTATGCATAGATGAAGTAAAGCTGGGGAAGCTTTGAATTTCGGAGAGGAAGATTGCACAATTGTTTCTTCCATGAGTGAGAGCCAAGATTAAGTAAGATAGAAAAGAGATTGCTGGTGAAGAGTTCCACTGGCAGAGCGACGCTCGGCAGCACGGCGGAGCCGCCGAGGAGTGAAGAGAAAAACGATTTTGACTTTTAGGTTTTCTCTCCTTTTTCGCCGCCGAGGAGAGAAAAACTTTTTTTGTTTAGTGTTTTATGAATAGTGTTATATTTGGTGTAACACTATTCATAAAACACCAAAAAAAAAAATTGGTGTTAAAGATGGCGTTTGGTTGGAGATGAATAACACCAAATAATGGTGCTTTGGTGCTCCCGTTGGAGATGCCCTTAGTTTCTTAAAAAAAAATTGTTTGATCTAAATTGAAAATATTTTTTTTTTAAAATTATCCCCCGACATAGCGCGGGTTTTAACCTACTTATTTTTAAAAACACCAAAAATTTTTAAGTGCTCGTTCTAAAGTGGTTAATTACATGTCGCATAGTCAATCCTTATCCAAATTAGTGAAAGCTTGACACTTGAATTTATCTATATATATTTTTTGATTTCATACTTTTATCTAAGGTGGGGGTATCCAACAAAAGATTTAAAAAGAATTAGAAGGAATAAGAAAATAATAGATTTTACCATATTTGTAGGGATTTTAACATAAAATGTCAGAATTTGTTGTTTACATTTTTTCCTAATAATTCTATAAAATTCTTGTGAAATAACGTTTTTTTACAAAACTAAATAATATTGAATAACACTTGTTTTTAATAGAATTAAGAAATCAATAAAATGAATAACACTAGAATTTAAAAGAATACTTATTCAATAACACAGGAATTTAAAAGAATTTGTAGAATGACTAATTGAATAACACTGGAATTTAAGATTCTATTGAACTCTTTCAAATTAATCGGTTCAATAACCCCCCCTAAAATTTATGTCCCTTCTTTTTTTAAAAAAATAGTTCAATATATTGTTTTTTATTACTCGAATTCTCCATTTCAGTTTACTATTTCTTGTCTTTTTTTTTTTGGCACTATTTATTGTCTTAATACCATAAATAGACTGGACTTTTTCTCAAAATTTAATTATTTTTAAGTATATATACTTAATTAGTAAATTAAATTACTTCAAAAAACACTGGTAAAACATATATTCAGTCAAATAATAAACCATTTTAGATCGTAAAATTTTAATTGTAGAATATTAATATTTTTCTATAATAATTAGTTGACCACTCTTTTACATTGTTATCAATATTTGGGTGTATATATGTAGAATTCCACAACTTGTACAAAAATAAACATGATCATCAGCTGGAAAATATACAATTTTTTGTAATCCATCCATAATAATCAATCACAGCCCGTATTTGTTAAAAAAGTGAAAGTAATTTTGTTACAGGATATTAAATCTCGTCCATTCACGTCCTATCCCGTCCTGTCCCGATCCATCCCTTTAAATTTTTTATTATCTCGCCTAATGGAAAAAAAAAATGTTTTGTCAAGCTACTTAACAGTGAAACTAATTTGGCTCTGTCAACAAAAATTTGTGATTAAATTGAAAAGTCAATAAAAGTTTGGGATTTTAACAACAATTGAAAAGTTTATGGAATTTCAATATTTTAAAAAATTTGAGATTTTTTTTCCATATTTGATATTTTGGTATTAAAATAAATAATTACTTAGCAAAAACAAATATTTAAAATATGAAATAAGAGTATGAGAAAAATTGTGAAAAAATTAATAATTATTTTTTAAAAAACCACATATATATATATATATGCTATCTAAATCTTAATATAAATTTTTTGAAAAGTAAGTTTGAGACAACAAAAATTATTTATGTTATCGTCACAACATAAACTGTTTATAATAATTTTACAAAACTAATGAGTCTCAACGAAAGAGAAATATTATCTAGATCCGTAACTATATTTTTAATCTTCATCATCCATAATCGAATAATTATATTTCCAAGTTACAAAAATAGTTTTTCATTTTGGCTAATCGCCATGGTTTTAGAAAAGTTTTTCACACTTTTCATTTAGTTTTTATACAACTTTTATGTTCCGTATTAAGTTTTATATTAATAGAAAAATAGAAAATATTTATTAAAAAAAAATTCTTAAGTTTGAAAAATGATTGAAAATCCACAAACTCTCCAATTGTTGATAAAATCCCGAATTTTTGTTAACTTTTACACTTTAATTACAAACTTTTGTTGATTGGGTCAAACTAGTCCTGCCATTAAATGGCTTTTCTATTTAACGACGTGACTACTTTGGCGAAATTAACAAAAGTTTGTGATTAAATTAAAAAGTAAATAAAAAAATTGGTCATATATTTCGTTGAACTTGATGGTTTTTTCCGACGAATTGTTTTTTTTTTTTTTTTTTTTTTTAAAGGCTTTTCTATTTAAAGCATGAGAAATAAAAAATTACAAAAGCCCAGCCAAGACTTTAGTGTTTTGTTTTGAGGCCGTAGCCCAGTACAAACCAGCATAGTAATAAGGATCTTAGTGGGAAAATGATTCCGATAATGTCGATGAAACAGTTGCCAATGGAACGTTGAACCTTGCCGATAGTGCCAGGTATAGATGACGACAGTGGAAGAGAGGTTAGGATCCGCTTGTTGATGAAGCAAACGTTCGATGTAGACGGTTGTTTTTGTCGATACTGGATCTAGTGTAATAAATTTTAGCCTTTTGTCTCTTTAGAATGAGCTTTCTCTTACTTGCAGGCCCATAAAGCAGAGAAAAGAAAGAGATTAAGAGATAAGAGTCGCTGAAAGCGAATCAAGTTCGCAACTGAAAAAAGCTGGATAAGGTCCAATCAAAACACAGCCACGTGCAAATCCCAACCGTTCTCGTTAAGACAAATCAAATCAAGTTCTGTTCCTTTTCTTACTTGACAAAGGTTTTAAATCTCGATCTATCCTAACCCTTATATATACTAATAAATACTTCAGTGTATGAATTGTTGTGATGAGAACGAAACTAACGATGTACGAACCAATCAAAAGTTGTGATGATGATCATCATCATCAATGGCGTGAGAAGAAAGACATTGAGTCTGCTCTTCAGATTTCTCGTTCTTCATCTCCTCCCGACAAAGAACGATTGGTTTCTCTTGATGTCTTTCGTGGCCTTACCGTCGCCGTAAGTTATTGTTTTAATCGCTTTCTAATACCTAATTAGCAATGTAAGTGTAGTTAAATGTGTTTTTTTTTTCTTTTTGAGTGATAATAACAGTTGATGATACTTGTGGATGATGTTGGAGGGATTTTACCAGCTATTAATCATTCACCTTGGAATGGTGTTACACTTGCGGATTTCGTCATGCCTTTTTTCTTGTTTATTGTTGGTGTCTCTCTTGCCTTTGCTTATAAGGTAAATCTTTAAGATCAATTTTAGTAAGAGTCTTTGTGTCCTATTAATACTGACTCAATGTTTGGTTACAGAACATGTCATGTAGGTTTGCTGCAACAAGAAAAGCTTTGATTCGATCATTGAAACTTCTCTTACTTGGTCTTTTTCTCCAAGGTTTTGGTTTTAATTTGGTCCTTAATTTAACTCAAAGTGTTGATGATGGTTATGATACATTTACATTTATGCTTTTGTTTTCCTTAAGTTTTCAGGAGGATTCATTCATGGTCTCAACAACTTAACTTATGGAATAGATGTAGAAAGAATTAGATTCATGGGCATATTACAGGTATATTATCTAGTGGTTTCTTTAGAGCGAATATTGAAAATTATGTGTTTCGAGACTCTCATTGTAAATTAGTAGCTTTTTTCGATTTCAGAGAATAGCGATAGCCTACTTAGTTGCTGCACTGTGTGAGATTTGGTTAAAGGGGAATCATAATGTCAGCTCAGAGCTATCTATGATCAAGAAATACAGATTTCATTGGTAATTTGTCTTATTCTTGCATTTGTATACAATATACAGCTATTTACTTGCTTGATTTTATCCTTGGTCTTTGACAGGGTGGTGGCATTTGTTATTATAACTATATATTTGTCCTTGTTATACGGCTTATATGTGCCGGACTGGGAATATCAGATTTCAACTGAAGACCAAGGATCAACATTGACAACATTCTTGGTAAGATAATGTTTCTTTCTTTCCACATAACCTTCCTTACATATTCTTTACCGCTCTTCACATCATTGATGATCCTTAACACTGTTTAGAATCTGAAAGTGAAATGTGGGGTACGAGGAGACACTGGACCAGGTTGCAATGCAGTTGGAATGCTTGACCGTATGTTTCTAGGAATCCAGCATTTGTACAAGAAACCCGTATATGCACGAACCAAGGTTCTTGATTTAACCCATGTCTTGTTTTTCTCAATATTTTTTTTTATATCCATTTCATTTGATTTCTTATGTTTTCTCAGCAATGCAGTATAAATTCTCCAAACAATGGGCCATTACCTCCAAACGCTCCTTCTTGGTGTCAAGCGCCTTTTGACCCCGAAGGCCTCTTAAGGTCTCTGCTTCTACTCTCCAAAAATGATTAGATAGCAAGTTGTGATTTATCATCTCTCACAAAATAACTTTAACGAGTTTATTTCATTGTAGTTCATTGATGGCCACCGTTACATGCCTTATTGGTCTGCACTACGGCCATATTATCATCCACTTCAAGGTAAATAAATCTTTATTTTTCTTTGAACAAGTTCAGCTTCTCGAGCCTCTATGTCTCCTCTATGAGCAGATTAGACTTGTTGTGAGTTGATTAGAGAACGTTAGTAAGGGATGGGTTTATAACGAGCCTTCCATATCATAAGACGTTAAGAGTCTCGTTAATCGAGTCTCTATGGTTTTTTGTAATTTTGGAACAAGAAGAGCAGTTTTATAGTATTTGTTTCTAATCTTATCAGAAACTTATTGTTGTTGCTCTTTGATTGAATACTTACAGGACCACAAAAAACGTCTAAATCAATGGATTTTACGTTCTTTTTTTCTTCTGATATTTGGTCTCGCACTGGACCTCTTAGGTATTTTCCTTGACTCTCTATAACTCTCATTTACATACATCTTGATCCTAATTCATTGCAAGATCAAAAAACCTTATTAACTCACATTTCATATATTTAGTTAGAATCATAGTTTTGCATTGAAATAGCATTCAGTATGTCATTCGTTTTTTCGGTTGCTTGCAGGAATGCATTTAAATAAGCCTCTATACACATTTAGTTATATGTGTGTCACCTCAGGCGCTTCTGGATTTTTGTTATCCGCGATATACCTAATGGTTTGGTTTGCTACTATCTTGAAACTCTTAATTACATACATATACCGCGAGAGTATGAAGCATAACATTGTTAAAATGTAAATCTTTTTCTCACTATCTCCACAGGTTGATGTTTATGGATACAAACGAGCAAGTCTTGTGTTAGAGTGGATGGGAATACATGCCTTACCGATCTACATTCTCATTGCTTGCAATCTTGTATTCCTAATCATTCATGGATTCTACTGGAAGAAGCCTGTTAACAATCTCGTAAGTTTTACTTTGTTTTTCTTCACTTTTTACTTTTATCATTGTTAAGGTTTTGTGTTGGAATTCAAAATTTTATTCTTTTGGATGCAGCTTCATTTAATTGGAATCGGAAAGTAAAGAAGAGAAGAGAAGGAACATTAAGTTTCATCAACTAAAAACTTAAATGTTTTCTGTGAGAAAGAAACAAAAGCCATCTAGCTTCATCTTCTTCCCACATTCATTCACCTATGGAATCTAAGCGATTCTACTTTCTGTAAATCGAATCTCACCATATTTAATTTACATTCTTTTCTTACATGTTTCTAATTTTTTCAACCATATTGGTGCTATTCACAAGACCATTCTTATTAACACTAGAAATGCAAATTGTATGAATAAGAAATGACGCCGTGATATAAAATAGCGGATTTTTGGATTGGTAACACTTTAATGTATAAATGTGCATTAAAAAAATAGAAATAAAGTTAATTAGAATTGATTTTAAAATTTGGGTGGAATTGAGAAGTTTTTGATTTGTACAAGGTGAATTGGTCATAGACTATAAGTATAGTGAAATATGGTTTGAATGGCTATAGTTCAGGAGGATTGGTACACACAGCCCATAAGTAAAATTTAAAATGTTAAGAGAGATGGAACTGATCTTTTTGAGTGATTGCGTTCAAAAAATTATTCTCTCCATCTTGTTAAACCGTTTGTTTAATACTTTAGTGGTCTTTAACCTGGTTGAGGTCTTAACCGCATATGGTAGTTACTAATCAAACATTATATTAAATAGACATAAAAATACATGCATACATCATACAAGATAAATACATATAACATATATATATATATATAAGACCTCTTGAAAAGGTTTGACAAATATAAAGGATATCTTGACAAAACAATAAGAAATGTTTTCGTTAGTTGACAAAAGAAACATTTCGTTAATTAGTTTATTACTTGAAAGAAAAAAAAAAGAGAGAAAACATAAAGGTTCTAGAAGTTTAAGGGCATCAATGTTTGAAAGAGGAGAGAGGACCAAAGTCATTAATAATAGTAATATCAAACTCCACTTTGCATTGACCACACCAACTTCGTACATCTTTTTCTTTTTCATACATCGTTGTATATCAAATTTTTGGTCCATAATGTTTCTCCGTGTTTAAATTCAGTCGTTAATAATAATATGTTTAAGATTTAAATCATTCCTCTAAGTAGATTTGAACTAGAAATCTTGAGTACTTATTCTTAAAACCATTAGATCACCATTAGATCCATTGAACGTTAATTTCTAAAATAAAAAAAAATTTCTCCATAATTTTTCTTTTTTGTTTTAAAAAGAAACTAAAACTAATTTTGATTTTAAATTAATTCTATATTTTTTATTAATTTTAATAATTTTTCTTGCCAAAAAAAATATTCATTCTATAACTAGTTATTTTTTTATTTCATATCATTTCATTTTTCTTTTTGTCAACAATGTCATTTTATAATTCGAATATAACTTACTGAACTTAATTTTTATGATTTGAGTAATGATATATTGTATATAATTATATTTTAAATAATATTTAATATGTTTGAACATTTTAAAACAACACTTTTTATGAAACAAAAATATGATCTATTAACTTTTGAGATTTTATCAAAAGTCAGAAATTTAATCAAATACCATATTTGATGACTATTTTTTCAAAAATTCCTTCAAATAATGTTTTTTCAAAAATACGACCTTTAAAAGTTAAAGAGAGATGTATGAATTTGTTGTTTTTATAATCAGCACCTTCTCATCAGTTTTTAAATCTAAATTATGGTGTTTTATAAAATAGCTAAGAAATTATCACGGCACAGGTGGCAGTAGATCTCGGGCGTAGCGGCTTCACGTGGTAACGGGCCTATTTTGTTAGGGGACGACAATGGCTTATTACACGTGAGTCGGTTGGCGTTTTGAGAAAATCAAGTTCTTCTAGATCTGCTTCGATTGAACCATAGGAAGAGAAGTTATTTCTCTCGGTAGTGTTGCGACTGCTGATAATATGGGATTTTTATCCATTTTACATATGGTTTTTAATGGATTTTAATAAGGTTTTGATGTATTCCTAATGCAAATAAGCTATTAATTTTAGCAAGGATAAAGAGTTTTTACAAGTTTTAAGGAAAAATACCAAAAATGGAGAAAAATGATTTACATGACAGTTTCAGAACATCATAAATTTGGCATCTGTTGGTGACTTTTCCATGCACCAAATTTGGAGTTCTTTCTGTCATTGAAAAGCATAAAGAGTCAAAATTCACCTCCACGTAGAATCAACCCAAAAGAATTTGTCAATCATAAGTTATGGCCGTTTGAAGATTGACTTGTCCCTGTAGCGGCCACGCGAAGGGAACATGCGGCCAAAGCACCTCACCACCTCACCTTGGGCCCCGAACATGCGGCCAAGATACACTTTGGAGCACTTTTAAGCCCTGCGAATCCAACATAAGAAGTCCAAGTCGTTTGCCCCAATACATCTCTAAGCATTAGAATTTTGACACGCCTCATTCATATCTCGATAGCAGTCCTAGAGAAAAGACTTGAAGACTTGAAGATCCTCGCAAGACGTCTCTCCAAGCAACTACTCGTTTGCTCCCTTTGTCTAATACGTTTCTTTGTTTTAACATTGCTATTTGGGAGAAGATCTTTCATCTATTTACTTATTATTGAGAGGTAACCTCTGAACCCTCTTCGTTTTTCTTAATCTATCACACTTTTAATTGTTTTTGATTCATCACCCACACGTTTTGATCAGAGCCGTCTCTAAGTTTTTTAGGGCCACAAACAAAAACAAAAAAATGGGCCGCTTATATAAATTTTTTTTTTTATCTCTTTGAAAAAATGAAAAAAAAAATGAAAAACGAAAAAATGAATAGAAAAAAGGCTGATACATAGACTTGAACCCGGGTTCCTAACTGCTTTACCAAAGTTATAATATTTTCTGCCACAAGCAGGTGCTTCATGGGCCTGGCCTTTGGGCCGGCTCTGGTTTTGATAATTGGCCCTAATATGTGCGAGTAGATCTTCTAGTTGGGTTTATGGGGTGATTCAAAGGGTTTTCATGGTTTGATCTTCGTTAGGTTGTTAGATCTATTCGTTTACTCATATGGTTCTTCTATTGATTTATTATAACACATAATGTTGATAGATTAGCTACCTTGACGCATAGTATTATAGATCATACTAGTCTGGTAAAATTTTGTAGTATCGTCTGACCTAATCTAGTAGAACAACGTTTATGTGCTTTCTCGATTTGCCAAGTTACAGAGCGTTGTGAACCAATCAAACTTGATCAATTGTAATGCAAGCCTCACAATTTAAGTTATGCGATAGTATAAACACTGAATCGATGTTAGGTTTAGATAGCTAGTATGACGATTGCATAGTTAGCTTTACAACAGTGTTTAAGTTCATGAATCATTAACAAGTTTATATTTCTTCTTATTGTTGTTAGAACCGTGAATCTCTGAGAACCCCCAGACTGCCCTACAATTTCTCTTACTGATAAACCTAATCATTTCACTGCGTTCTTGATTGTTCACCGCAATCACAAAACCCCTCTCTTATTTTCGTCTTAGCTATATTCTTTTCTTGCTGACTTGTCGTGTAATTCATTAGTCTATGTGGAATCGATACCTAAAATACTACACACGATTAGTTGTGAACTTGAATCTTAACGTTGTGTCATTATTGAAGGTTTAAAAGCCTGTCTAAAAACATGTGAAATTTTGACACACATTAGCTGCTTTGATCTCCTCAATTGGTTTAAGGGATCCAAATCTTCATGGAGTATTGGTGGAGACTCTAGAGCGTGACAATGAGGAGGTGCGATGTGTAGCGAAAATTGTCTCTGATCTTATGTGCTTGAGGACGACATACTTATTTTGGAGTTGTCGTTGAATGCCTCTTTGTGTCCTGTGTCAAGCCGGAGGGTATCTCGGAGTTATTGTTGCTCCGACAAGTCTCAAGTCGGAGTCATGCTCGGTATGTCAGAGTGCTATGGGGTTTGTTTGATCTACAGCTGAGGTAGGTGTGCGGATGGATTTGGTAAGTCAGATTTTTCCTTTCTTCTTAATTCATTGATCCTTCATTTGGCTTCCACTCAGGGTTTGGCTTCTCCAGACAGTAACCAAGGCTGCCTTGGTATCGATTGTTAGGGTTTTGTTGTATTCAATTATCGTTGTCGTTTTGTGGAATAGATTTGTTGCTGGACTTTGCTTTGATTTGTGGCTAGTTAGCTAGGTTGTTGGAGGAAATAGTAAGACTATAGGATTGCTTAGTGTCGCTGCGTTTTGTTAGATTTTGCTCTGTGCTAGCCGACCTCGAGGAAGAGCTTGGTAGAGGGAGCTTTCGCATACTTTCCTATCATTTGTGTGGTTTCATTCTGAGAAAGGTCATGTATTATATAAAGAGTCAATTATGAGTCAGTGATCGATAGCTCTATGGTTTATGCTGTTGATAGCTCAGTTTTCCCAGGGCTACAATTAAAAAAGGCTTCTAATAGCTTGGGTTTCTAGGACTTGGTATTTACAATTATATATATATATATATATATATACTAGATTAGGACCCGCGTATACGCGGGTTTAAAATTAAAATTTTATAACCCGTATAAAAATAAAATCTAAAGTTTTGTAAAATTTTTTTATAAATTAACTAATTTAATTTTTAAAATTTTTAAGTATTAAAATTGTAATTATTTTCATATAAATTATAACCCGTGTAAGAGAAAAAAAACTTAGGATCCGCGTATATGCGGCTTTATAACTAAAACTTTTATAACCCGTATAAAAAAACAAAATAAGATATTCTGTAAAATATTTATAAATTACTTAATTTAAGTTTTCTATTTATTTAGTAATTATTTTCATATATTTATCCAATGAAATCAATCTTTACGCATCAACCTCCTGAACATTGACAAAAGAATTTGTACCTTATCAAAACGTGTAGAACCATACGAAAATGTCACATTTGGATCAAAACCACTATTATCACACAATAATCATATCAAACGTCTCTAAATCTTCGCATCCACAAAAACATTAATACACTAACCCTAAATAATCATATCAAAAGTTAAATATATTATACGTTAAAAAAAATTCACTTCTTCATCTAATGAATAAATCATAGGATATCAACCTACTAAAAATTAAGAAAATAGTTCAAAACCAATTATTGAAACATATAAATCAATACCAAAAGAATTATGTTTTGATCAAAACTTACCTTATCATACGATGATAGCTTCTATAAAACGCAATAAACCTATATGAGCTGATACGAAAACTTATCAAAGTATCTTATTGGAAAATATAAAAATTCATCTCTATGCGCTCATAAAACTATAATAAGTAATTATATTTATTTCTTTACACTTTTAAAATATTTAAATTTAAATTTTTCTTAACATTACCTTTTTATATTTAAAAATTATTTAAGTTATAATTTTCTTAATATTATATTTTTACAATTTTAAATTTATTTAAATTTTAATATTTTTCATAATTATCTTTTTATATATTTAAATTTTTTAAAAACAAATATTTTTGACACGTGTCAAAATATCGATAAATATGACACGTGTCTATATCATAGTTATCTTTTTACACTTTTAAAAATATTTAAATTTAATTTTTTTTAACATTATCTTTTTATATTATAAAATTATTTAAGTTATAATTTTCTTAACATTATTTTTTTACATTTTTATATTTATTTAAATTTTAGTATTTTCTCATAATTATCTTTTTATATATTTAAAATTTTTAAAAACAAATATTTTTGACACGTGTCAAAATCTCGAATCAATGAATACGACATGTGTCAAGATCTCGTGAGTTGCTAACTTCGAAAACCCAACTTTATATAATAAGATATGTAAGCTTAATAAGGAAGAGAAATTCCTCAAAATACCATGTTTTTGTTTTGTTTTTAAAAATAACACAAATACAAAATTAGTTTTGAATGGTGTAGAATTTTAAATTTTTGGTTTGTGTTGATTATTTTACATTTAGGATATAATATTTAGCGGGTATGATTTAGTGTTTATAATTTAGAATTTAGAGTTTGAAAATTAAAATTTTAGTTTTAGTTTTGTAGTATTTTTTGTTTAAAAACAAAAGTTATGGTATATTAGAGAATTGCCAAATAAGAAAACGTCCATGTTTGATTTCATAGCTCTTCAACCAATAAAATATATATTACTGGAAGTAAATATGATATACTTATAATTAAACATATAATATACTCATAATTAAAATGAGTAAGTTATGAGGGAATTTATTGAATTGAAAACTACTCAAGTAGTGTTGTTTCTCCATCCGTTTCTTGTGTTTAGAAATCTGAAAAGCTCCTTAATTGTAGTCTTTTGATCAATTAAAGAAAGGATAGTTGTTGTTTTATGTCATAGCCATTTTGATAGAAGTACTATTTGATTTTGTTTCTTCTCATAACCAAAACAAAATTAATGATCAAACACTTAAAACAAAAAAAAAAAAAACTGCAAGAATTGAAGGACTAAATTTTAAATATACAGTCAACAAAACTCGGCTAATTTTAAATACGTACGGCATGTCTTTATCTACGAACAACTCTACGTATCATCCACCTTCATGGCTACAAAAGTAAGCCTTGTCAAAAATAAAACACATGTCGGTGTGAGAGGCTAAGAGTCAACAACATTAATCATTCACACAAATATTCAATCGCACATGTGAAGGTTTAGCGATTTTTAGTGGAAGATTTAACGATTTAGTGGACGGTTTAGCTACGTGTAAATCTATTAACTAGTGGAAGGTTCATATTTCTGGTAACTTTTTTTCATGACGGAAAGATTTTTGTTATCTAAAAGGTTATTTTAGTCAAAGAATACGAAAGTTTTAATGAGAGAAGAAAATACGAAAAGTATTTTTCTGTTGAAAATAACTTGACCACTATTTAATGTCGTATGTTGGTAATTTTGGAGCCGTACGTAAAGCTATACCATTTTATTATTTTTAATTGTATAATTGTTGTTTATTTTTAGGATATGATTTCTAATCAAATGCATTATTCAAATTCATATAATATCATGAATCATAATTTTAATTTTATCGTATTTTCTCGTCCTATTTCTAGCCCCACGATTTCTTCCTTTAACTATTAAAAACCATGTTTATAACCAATTGGTAGAGATCTAATGGTTTTCACTGGACCAAAAATTGTCACGTAAGTCTATGCTAGGAATCAATTTTCTTCAAACACAGAATTTACTAAATCACTTATATCTGATCATTCAAAATAATGTTTTGCTTTACACTTTTCAGAAAATACTGTAAATGGATTTTCCAACGGTTAAATTCATTATACAAAATTAGTCAGATGGTAAAAACTTAGATCTATTTATAATTATATTAAAAAAGACTTTGTTGCCGTTAATATTTAATCATTAATCGGAATGAAGATGTCCCGTAAATAAATGATAAACAACGTTTTCTCTTTTTGTTGGTATAGTACTGTATAGTACAAGATACATGTATTTTTTTTTTTTGGTCACCTACAAGATACATGTATAGTAACGTAAATTTTAAAGTGAATAGTGTATGGTTAGGGTCAATTTAAATGTGAACTACCAAAAATATACATATCAATATAGCAATAGTAGCATTGGCGGATAAGTCAAAAAGATTCGTCCTACTAATAAAATATCAAACAATTTTAGACTATCTTCTTAGCCACCTTACTTTATCATCGTGTTCTATTTAAATAGGGACAAGGAAAACAAAACCATCGATTTGTACTATGTGCGCTCAATTATATCTTATGTTTTGTCGCTATCTTCATCTCATTTTTTGTTTTCTCTATTAATTTGGTAGATTATTATTTTATTT
Organism: Erysimum cheiranthoides; assembly: GCA_011420285.2. Classification (NCBI taxonomy): domain Eukaryota; kingdom Viridiplantae; phylum Streptophyta; class Magnoliopsida; order Brassicales; family Brassicaceae; genus Erysimum; species Erysimum cheiranthoides. The sequence goes on along the minus strand of CM022181.2, from coordinate 8,396,786 downwards.
TTTTCTTAAAGGCAATTTGGTATATTATTTGAGACTCTGAAACTGACTTTTCTAGAGGGTGGCGTCTAAGGGTCTAAGCTATGGTTTAATGGACAAACAACTCCATTGCTACTCATATTGCCTTCAAATTTTTTATTTTGCGCACTCTGTTAGTTTAAGAATATATATGTTTTCACATGTTTGTAACTTTGTATCATAGAGTTTAATAACTATTAGTGCTAACTAAAAATACGGCAATATGAGAAAAAAAAATTATAAATACGGCAATATGAGATAAACAAAAATCATATTAATTTCAAAAGTTTTGTTTTATTAATTAAATAACACATTCCAACTACCGTTTATTCCGAACTGGTGAAGATGGTATCTTCTCCGACATATTGGCCTGCATTCTCAGTCTACCTAGAAGATATTGCGAGCGATAGGGAAGAATTCTCATCTTTCTCTTTATCTCTTATTCCACGAAATGAGAATGCAAAAGCGGGTAGTTTGGCACGAAATGTTCGTACCATTCCGCACTATGTTACTTTTGTAAACAACATTTCTCCAAATTAGTTTATTTAAGCTCATCAATATATGATGTTGAGAAAAAAAAAAAAAAAAAAAAACAACTACCGTTTACTAAAGTAACACATAATTTATTAGAATTTATCTTTGAAACATTGTTAAAATATATTTTTTGTTACAGAAAAACGAGTAAAACTCAAAAGTAAAATATATATCCTAATTTCATTTTTAGCATATACTCTTATATATATATATATATATATATATTCTTTATATCATAGAGTTTATGAACTATGCCAACCTACTTACGAACATACTTTGATGACATGTGATGGAAGTTAGCACGTTGAACATACTTTGTACGTGAATTACAAAGGACACTGACAAGTGAATAATCTGAACAACACATATTCCAAATATCCGTTATAATCAATTAATATTAATAAAAATTAACACATTATTTATCGGGATGCTCACCCTTTGTCCGATCCTATATTCGAATACATAATTCAAGAGAGAGAACACTGATAAACTCTCACAAACAATCACAAAATCGTTTGTACCAGCGTGATATCTTTTTTTTGTAACTCTTTCATAGATTGTTTTACACGTGAGCGCACCCATTCCAAATATGAACTAATAATGATAAATATGTGTACGTAAAAGAGTATATAGATAAATAATTTCTCAAGTGGAATCCGTGTTTTACTTATCCATTCTCGGATGTTTCTACGATTAATACCAATACTTGTTTGGGAAAGCTTATCACCATTCCATGGCGTTGGAGTATTTTGGTTTTAGAGTGAGCCGCGCCAAATTGTTAAGAGTCAACAAATTTCCAAGATCTATTGAACATGTGAGGGTTATATATTCGTTGAAAAAATCGTTATTTCTAGGTTTTTGGTGAGTAAGGATGGGAACGAACTAACTCAACTTCTCTTAGGATCATAGTTCGGTTCATTTTATTTTGCTTAGCATGCACTTAATCCTCTAAATATCGAATTCCTCCTACTAATTTCGTTTTTGTTTTATGATTTAAGTATCAATGAACTTTTGGAAAGATAAATTCTATTGTTTTTCATGTCAAAGTCATCTTGAATGTGTTATTTGTCTAAATAAGGTATATCCAGCTTATTTATTTGTCTAAAGGAGACTTTTTCAAACATCTGTTTGATTGGAAAAACACATGGCCGAACATCTGTACGACATCGAATCGGGTTGAACCGGTACAAGGGAGTGTGGTTTTCTCACGCAACACCAAAGTAATCTTTCTACACATGGCTCGCGATTCACAATTGATTATCTACGGGAGATCATACGGCACATTAGAACGTGGGAGCTAGTACAACTTGTATCCTATATGTCAAAATCCAATGGAGACGCGAAATCACATATTCTTCTCTAGCAAGTATTCAATCAGAATTTCAACAAATTGACAATCAATCATTCATTTCATCAACGACATAACTCTGGACTGATTGAATATTTTTCTCTTTCGGTATGCTCTACAATACATGGTGAAATCCCTTTCTTCCCTCGATGCCTTATCAAGTTCATATAGAAGCAAGTTCGAAACGAGTTTCGGGAGATAACAAGTATGAGAACGGCCTCGAAGTGTGGTTTTCTACAAGAAGCTAAGTTTTCAACTATGTAATATTATCTACTTCTCCAACTTAAGAAGAATTTGATGTAAAAATTTGTTTTCGGGGTTGAATAAATTTTGAATGCAATTATAAGTAAAAACTAGATGATGACCCGCGGTTTCACCGCGGGGGAAGTTTGACTTATTGTACTTTTAGTTTAGTCTTATGTTATTGGATTTTAATTATATGAGTTTATAGTGTTTTAAATTTTATGTTTCTATAGTGTATTTGTTGTAGGGGTTTGTATGTATTTTTTTTTGGGGATTAGAACATTCATCTATAGATATATTTATTTTTTATTATTATGTTGTGTTCGATATATAATGTTGACACAAAAGATAATTGATTTGTTTGTATATGAAGATATATTTGTTCTAAAATTACATAACGGGGAAGGTTTGCTTTACGAATTTCAAATGTAGTCGTTTTATTATTTTGAAGTGACCTTAAATGAGTTTATATTATATCAAATGTTATCTTACTATATTTTTTTTGTTATATGGGTTATCTATATTTTGTTATTGGTTAGGATATACTTATATATAATACTAGTCATTTACCCGCGCTACGCGCGGGAGTTTTATTGTTTATTTAATTTAGTTTGTCATATTTTTGATTAATTACATTATCTCTTTACATATTATCTATTTTGTGTATTGGTAACGAAATATTGTTTTATTGTTACTTTTTCATATGTGTTTTTAAAATGAGAATTCATGTTTTGTCCCAATCTATTTCATTTATGTTTGAAAATTTGTAAGACATAATTTAGATAGATTTCATATTCTCAAAATTTCTTGTTTTTGTTATATTCTCATTAAATCTCATCATAATTTAAATTTACATTGTTAGTCCATTCACATTTTAGTGCATATTATTTTAATGGATATATATATATATATATATATATTCATAATAAAATATTCGCTTTAAAAATATAAAGTATTATTTATAAATTAGTTAGTATAATCAAAAATTAGTAAATTTATTATTTTTTATATCAATTGTATTTTTTAGTTTTATAATATAAAATATAAGAAAAGATCTTTCATTTTTCTTTTTCAAAAACTTGTTTACATATATATAAATTTTAAAATGAAAGGATAAAATGTATAAATAAATTTTTGAATTGAATAATTAAATGATTAGGATGATGAGGTGACTTAAGGAGAAGAAAGAAAAACCTACTATGGTATAAAATATAAGAAAAGACTTTTCATATTCTTTTTTGAAAAACTTGTTTACATATGATAAATGTTAAAATTTAATGATAAAATGGTATAAATAAATTGTAAAAATTAAATTATTAAATGATGTGGATTGTGATTAGGATGATGATGTGGCGGGAGGAGAAGAGAGAAAAAGGTCACTTTATATATATAGATAGTAGAATATTTCAATTTTGTTGTGTGGGGTAATAGAATTTAATGAGATAAGGTTTTGGGTTGATATTAAGACTATGTAATTTTTTTGTTTTAGTAAACAGTATACTTTGTTAAAAAATGTAACTTTTTTTCCTAAACTGATAACCAATAGTTAGCAAATACTTACGTTAATGTGAATGCCATGTATATTTTTTTGGGTCAGATTCGAAAGCCCAATAAGCACAGTGTATATATTACAATGTCGAAGCCCATTTTCATAATTGAGGCCCATATCTGATTGTTTCTATTGCTGAGACAAAAACAACTATCTTCTTCTACTTTCCCAAAATGTTGTCGGCTTCTGACAAAAAAGAAAGAAAGAAAAAACTGATCCCTGATTTCGTAAATCATGTATACTGATTTGTTAGGCTTTTGATTTTGTCACAGTTAAAGGTAAAATACATCGATTAATCGATTTCCTACTTCCAGAAAAGAGTACATATTGGTATCAACGAAACTGATTATTTTCGATTTCTGTTTGATGAATTTTGGGGAAAATCTGACATGGGGAGCGAGAAGCTATGATTAACTATCTGCTCTCAATCAGAGAGTCTAAGATTTGTATGGGTAGGTAATTTCTGTAATTTGCTATCTATTTTGTTTTATTGTAAAATCAGCATCGACAATGATCCATTAAGAATTTTGTTTTTTTGGCATGAAATTTGGGCAAACTAAAATCCGAGAATCTACAATCTATGAATTTTGATCAGATTTCGTTAACAGAAGCTTGGCGTAATGCAAGGTAAGGTATTTTAATTTTGTTAATTTCATTAGAAAGAAAATCAATTAATCGATCAATGTTGTAAAACTAAATAGATCTGTTTTTTATGAAATTTGGTTAAAATATTTTGCGTGGAGCTTAATGGATTAGGATTTCTGATCGGAGTTCAATCAGAAATCAATGCTTTCAATCTTTCGGATGCTGCAATCTTTGTACATGTATGAAGCTCAAAACATTGAAAAAGGTAACTATCGAAGATTGCTTTGCTATTTTGAACTGAGTGCATTGCAGATTGCTTTGATAATGATTTATCTGAATAGAGTACCAATTTAGATTGAGATTCCCTTTAAATTCGTAATGTAAACTAAAAAATTGAAATAGTTCATGGCAAATAGAGAAACATTATTCGAAACAGAAACAAAGTATAAAGGAACTATGAAAAAGACAAAATATGAGATGCAAAACAGTAAGGTAATGCTTAAGGTTATGAAACTGAAAATGTTTAAGATTCGTGGAAATAGTTCACCGTAGAAAACACAATCTGATTTGATCTGGTAGTTTCCAGTTTTTTGTATCCACCTGAAACTTGCTCATCTGAAACATATTAAGGGAAACAAAAAATGCAAATGGTAGTTATTATATTGAAGTGAAATTACATAAGTAGAGATATAAATGAAACAAATACCTTTCAAAACAGTTGGAATATGTCTTCTTTGAGATTGATTTCTCCTTAGCGCAGATTTTTGAACACTTCTTTGAAAACTACATTAGTAGTTTTCTTCTGTGGTTTTCCTTCTTCGTCTAGAATCAAAACTTTAAGTCCCTTTTTGCTTGTTACCCTAGAAATTGCAACATAGAGCTGGCCATGAGAGAAGACTGGTCGTGGTAAAAACAAACCAACTTGCTCCAATGACTGTCCTTGGCTTTTATTGATAGTAATTGCAAATGCAACAGATAACGGAAACTGCCTTCTCCTCATTTTGAATGGTAGTTTTGGATCCGATGGTGAGATTAACAATCTAGGAATGACCACTTTGTCACCTATTCGATCTCCTGTTATAACCTTTGCCTCAACAATAAATTCTGCCATTTGAGTGATCTGTAGTCTTGTACCATTCATTAGACCTCCTCTAGGATCAATGTTTCGTAACAACATAACCGGACAGCCGATTTTGAGGCGTAAAGCATGAATAGGTAGACCTGATAACTTAATAGTATTGAGAAAATCAGGAGTGAAAACTGGATTATCTGCTGAATCGATGTCACTTTGATCTAAACTATCCGCACTTAGATATGTTCTCTCCTCACCTGCATTTAAACAGTCACATTTCAGAATTTATAAAGAAAACATATGAAAATATACAATTGAAGATATGTACCTGTCATTTGATCAAGCATGTATTCATTGATTTGGTATACATCTTCGTTTGTTGGACAAAGAATGGCTCTTCGCTGAAAAAATTTGGGATCTATAGTATCTTGCAAAACACTGAGATCACCGTAAACTTCTTTGCTTATTGATTCTATAGGATTAGGGCCAGCTTTAATAAGAATTTCTCTAGGAATATCTATTACAGCTTCACCATCATTAGGTCCACCAATCCTCCCATCACCAACACTCAGTATCCAATCTGAAAATTCTTTAATCTCCTTTGCTTCTTCATCAGATATACCATTTGACAAAAGCCGCATATTTTTTGTGAGTGTTAGAACTTTGCAATAATCCCAAATATATGAAGAATTCAATGAAGCCAAAACTACTTCTGTTCTTGAAGCACCAGGTATAACAGGGAGCACCTGTCTGAAATCGCCACCAAAGACAACAACTTTTCCACCAAATATCTTGTTATCACCAGACCTAGCCACATCCTTCAAACTTTTATCCAATGATTCAAAACAATATTTACTCATCATGGGAGCTTCATCCCATACAATAAGAGACGCTTCTTTTACTAAATGACCAAGATCCGTACCTGGTTTCATATTACATGTAGTAAACTCATCAGGATGAATAGGAATTGCAAATCTAGAATGAGTTGTCCTCCCTCCTGCCAAAAGCAGAGAAGCTATCCCGCTAGATGCAACATTCAAAACAATAGATCCTTTTGATCGTATGGCAGCCGACAATGTCTTCCATATAAATGTTTTCCCAGTTCCTCCAAAACCATATAGGAAAAAGACTCCTCCAGAATTAGTTAGGACAGCCTGCATAATTTGATCATAAACTTTCTTCTGCTCAGCTGTTAGCATGCCTATCATTTGACCATGTTGCTCAGCTAATTCTGCACGATCATAGTTCCTCTCATCAACTATCAACACATTCAAGTCAGACGTACACCGTATTGGTGGCTTTGGCATTGTTTCAAAACGTGCCAAAGAACTTCCATTTCTTCTAAGTCTGTCATCTATATCTTGAAGTGCAAATCCTTTTTTATCATCATCTAATAAAACTAAATCTGCAATCAAAACGATATAACATTGTAGGAATATTAGATATGTATAATTAATATAAAGGTAAAAAATGTATATAATGAACATATGTTATTCTTACCTGGTCTGTTAAATTCTTTCCTTTTGATATATTCAATATCTTCAGAAAGCAATTCCCAAGTCTCAGCCCAAACTTTCTCTGGACAATGCAATGTAGAAGAAAGAAGCATTATGACGAATGTGTGACGAACTAAGCTTCCTGTACCCCAATAACTTGTTCTTCTCAAATCATCTATATACTCTTGATCATCCTCTAACAAACCCAAAGCATAACACGCATCTTTGAATTTAGGATAAACAATACCGTTGACTTTCCTAAGATCTTCAAAGCTTTTTGGACCGCGTTGTACATTCAATAAAACACGAAGATAGTATCCTTCTTCCATGCTCATGGGCACATAGTTGATTCGTCCAATGGCAAAAGTTTTCCCTTTTCTAAGATTAAACTGCTTGTCTTTTGGATCATACGTGAATTTATTTGGAATTTGTGCGTAAGTGAGCTCTCTAGCAATAGAACTGACCTTGTTTAGATTAAACCAAGCCAAAAACTTTGAAAGCTGAACTGAATCACGATTCAGGATTTCTTCCACTTCATCATCTCCTTTAAAATACAGAAGTTGTTCTCCTTCTAGATGGAAACAAAGCTTCTCCACTGGAGTTGTTCGGTAATGAATATTGTATTTGAGCATCCGCCAAGCAGCTTCGCACGCAGACACATACCTGAAATATTGCATCATTATAATTAGTTTCATAAGGTAAAAGATAAGAATGATTTCAAATTCTGCAAAAAGACCGAATTAAATTTGAATTACCTCCCATCAAAGTAATCTTTGATTTCATTTTTGGGTTTTTCTTCATTTCCATTATCGGCTGCATTTTCAGTATCAATTTCACCATCACATGTGTCTGAATTAGGATGTTCTACAGCAACAGTGACACGGTCCTGTCCTTTTGTAATATACTTAAACAAATATTTCACCGAACCTCCTTGGTTGCACCACTCCACATTAATGTGTGCATTGTACCGCAACAGCAGAGTCTTATTATATGGGATAACATATCTGTTATCACACTTGAATCCATTATTCTCTATAAAATGTGATGACTCCCTTCTTCTGTAAACCGGAAATCCTTCCTTATTAATAGAAGTTTCTTCAGCATGCTTCATCGGATAGAATTTAGAGCATTTTCGATTCACCATACATGGTGAGTGTGGATTTACTTCACCACATGGCCCATGAATCATTCTATCTTTGACAATTTCATACAGCTCTGGTTCCTTCTCTTTGTCTGGAATTTCAGCCGAAATGATTATGTCGATATCTTCCGGATTGGGAAACTTATGCTTCTGATCCATGAAAAGCAAAATGTGGGCATGTGGCAAACCTCTTTTCTGGAATTCTATAGTATACATGGCTGAAAAAATGTTAAAGATATATGATAATTATTAGAGTGTAAAAGAAATATCAATATATTACATTTAAAGTGACAAAATTAAAATTCAATGACTAACGTGAGACTGTTTTGCCCAAAACAGCTTTTGTTGTCAAATCATCCATAAGTGAATCAAGTTTCATCTTGAAAATTCTGCATATAACCTCTGGCCTATCATCAGCATTCAAGTTACGCTCATTAACAAACCTCTGAATCTCAGGCCAATTAGGATTACATGTAAGAGTGATGAACAGATCGGGAAAACCAAAATGCTTAGATATTGCCATCGCATCTAAGTAATTCTGTCTCATATAGCGCGGTCCACCAGTAAAAGAAGAAGGCAAATACATACTCCTACCTTCTTGGTTCATGTCAGTGTTCCCCTTTTCAGATGCACTCTTGACGTTTTTATAATTCTCTGCATGCAAACTTGACTGATTGAATTTGATATAACCAAGCCTATTACTTTCAATCATAGTGTAAGCGTCAACTAAGAATTGCTGAAATAAACGTCCAGAATATAGAAGAGTATGAGACTCATTTTTTCTCTCCATCATACGGAACGCAAAGAATTGCCTCATACTAATTTGCTTTCTTGGTTTCTTACTCTTTGTCTTGGTTGGTTTAACATGACCTTTCTCAATTCCAAGCCTATATCCATCTTCACCGTAAGGAAACAATAGGGGATACTGTAATGCCAAGTAAGATAGATGTATTTCACTTATCCTCTGTAACTCACCAGATCTTTCCTCTACTATAATGTCACGATGATCCATTCCCAAACTGAAATCTCTAGGAATTAAAGCAGCAACTTCAGAAGCTGTAGGCGTGTTATAAGTTCGACCATCCTTTTCACGACTACTAACTATTTTCATATGAAAAGTTTCATCTGGATTAGTGTCAAACCTTTCCCTTGCTGATCTAAACTTTTGAACATAAGGATTAACTTCATTCAACATCTTTATGATCTTCTCAATAAGATCCTTTCTCAATGGTGGTTTTTTTGTGTACTTCGCCGCGTTTTTTCCTTCGCTGAAAGAATCAAAATAATGGGGTCAGCATACTTATTAGTACAAAACATGATATGAAAATAACAGTGTAGTATAAAGTATCTTGAGAAAAATTAGAAGAAAATCAAAATATACAACCATACCTCATAATCGAAGCACGATTAGCAACTTCATTCTCTGTGTCAACTATATATAGCTGTTGAAACTTAGGCTTTTTGCCTTCTTCAGGCTTTAGACTACCCATCAAATGATAGTTTTCTCCTTGTATTTGAAACATAGAAGGACCACGTCCTTCAGGGACACAATTATCACATTTGCCACCGAGAGAAGTAAATGAAAAAATCATGTTATAAGCTCTAATATTTTCCCTGAAATGGCGGCTAAGTTCATCATTGTTTGATAGCAAAGCTATCAATAACTCTGGAGTTCTTTGCAGAAATGGTAGCTTAACTTGACCCTGACCACAGCACAAAGAAAACACTGGCTTCCTAACTCTGGACTTCTTGTTTATCCGCTCATCATACCACATGATAGCCCCACAAAACTCACATTCATATGTTGGATCACCATGATCAAGATAACCTGATAGAATGAACCAATTCTATAATATGTTAGAAATAGAATGATTCCAATTGTATATACTTTAATAAGAAAATCTAGATAGTCTTGTTGATACCAGTGTTAGAGTTTTCCGGAACAGCTTCTTTCTTTTTTGACTTTTTCGGAACAGCTTTTTTTTTTTTGGAACAGACATCTGCAAATATTTTCTGGAAATTGTTTTTTACAGCATTGAGATAGTCTAGTTGCTTTTGTACTTCAGCTAATACCTCCGCATCATTTGTAGCATTACTATCTGTCTCATCCAAACCGTCTTCTGCACTTGAATAATCATCAGCTTCATGTTCATTTTCTTCTGAAAATGATTTACAATTATTAGTTGGGTGTTTAAGATATTATAAAATATGAAAGAAATGTAACTGTTACTTTGATTATACCATCACTTGAATCATAAAAAGGACATTCTGTGTCATCATTTGCAGAGTTGAAGAAATCATCAGGAGACGCATTAAGATCGGTAGGACAAACTGGTTCAGTGTTGTGTAACGAAGATCTAGTGCAAGCATCAGGTATATCAACAATGAGAGTATCATTATTTTTAGAAATAGGTGTGGATGTTTCAGCAATATCTTCAATTCTTCTTGGGAATTTAGTTGACCTCACTTGACAATGTGTTAAGAAATAGAAAGTAGTTAGGTTAAAATGATAATGACAGGTAAGAAATGATAGTAATAACGAAGTTTAATTGTTACCACCATGACAGGGAGCACTAAGCTGAGGTGCAGTAGAATGAACAGTGGATGTTGTTTGAGAAGATGATCCAGAAACAGGAGGTATGTTTGAGATATCCTGTAAAATTCTTCCAAAAACTCTTTCTTTTGATATAGAATATGGTCCTGCATTTTGTTTGATAGAGTGGATACTTGACACTGAATTCTTATTCTTCAACTTTTTCGCATTCTCATTTGCCAAAACCGATTTTCTCTTCTTCATGGCTGATGTGTTTAAAAATCGAGGAGAGAAAACTGCTGAATATATGAAAGAACTTGCAGATTCGTAAGATATGAATTTAGAAATCATATATTTCTTATTTATGGAAAATCTTAGAGTATCTAGAATAATACCTAATATCCTTTTAAATCTTTGAGTAGTTAGGATTACATTACAATATAAGGAAGCAATAAATTAGACAATCTGTTTATAATAACAAATGTAATCATATTGTGTTCAATGACTGTAAAGAATTAATCACAATATCGCATTATGTGATTCACAGATAAATCCTCAATTATTTGATATTTTTTTACACAAATGACCAAAAAATTCCGATTCTTTATCTGTGAAGAATGTATTTTAAATTTTCAGTTCCATATATGTATCCAATAAGATATAGTGACTGAAGTGCATTTTAATGTTTTCAACTTAATTAATTGTCAATATATGTATAAGTTCCTTTTTGTCATGTATAATAGAATGGCGATGAAGTGTGCTAGTTTGGTAGTTTAGCATTGCTGAAAATGATCCAGAGAACATTAACAGGTATGAAACTAAACTTATCTAACATTGTCAGCTTTCATATATTGGAATTAGTGTGGCTAAGATAGAGAATGTGTTTTGAGAAAATGGTCTTAATACAAAATAAGGAAATTGAGCAAACACATATCAATATGTCTACAAAATTACTCTTAAATTATAAAAAAATGAAAGAACCATAGTTTAAAACATAAGAAACAAATAAGAAAACATAGGAGAAACGATGAAACACCAATTTTTAGTCTTTGAAACGAAGAAAATCAAATTTAAAGCTTTCGGATGCTGCCATCTTTTTACATGTATGAAGCTCAAAACATTGAAAAAGGTATGTTTTCGAAGACCTTGCTTTTACTTGCTATTTGAACTGAGTGCATTGCAGATTTGCTTTGATAATGATTTATCTAAATAGAGTACCAATTTAGATTGAGATTCCATTAAAATTGATAATGTAAACTAAAAATCCGAAATAGTTCATGGCAAATGGAGAAACATGATTCGAAACAGAAAAAAGTATAAAGAAAACATGAGAAAGACTACTTATGCTCCCGTTAGAAGCTTATTGAAAACACTGAAAATCCCATAAAAGATCGTTTGATAGATGAAAACGAACTAATCCTCTCCACCATTGTCATCACTCCCATTGTTGTACTCAATCCTAAAAAAAGAAAAGTTTGACACATGTTAATATATAGACAATATAGTATATTAATCTCATAGAAATATAAAACATTACCTTCTCTGGAAATCTAGAACCTCTGGAAATGATGGATTAAAATAGATTCTAGAAGCAGGACCACCACTAACAACCTCCATCCCTTCACCTAATTCAAATTTAAAACAATATAAACTTTTTAGCTCCCTAAATTTCCAGAATGTATATATGTAAACGTAAACAAACTTCTATATTACAATAATTTGTGAACATATGCTACATAAATATAAACATACCTCCTGGTAAGTAGTGGACACGCCAGAATCTCAAAACTGCAACAATTGGTCTAAGTCCAGGAGGCGAACGATTCGCAATGAAATAATCAGCATGCTGATTATAAGCAACACACTGAATTTCATTGCCACTAAAAATAAAAAACAAACTTAATTACATTGATGCTATACTCAAACAGGAGGGTATATATTTCAACTATTTGAATGAACCGTAAGTCTCTTAAAGAGAATTGAATGAGCCTTAGACTGTCATAATTGTGAGGTGCATTTGGGTTAACTACATGTATGATAGTTCGAACATTTACCACTTCTCCCATGACATCTGTTGATAAAATTAAGAAGAATTTATATAAATTATAAAAATGATAATTTGTGTTAAATAGATTGCAGAAAATAATGACTTACCAATTGAAAGATTTCTGATGGCATGATATCCATCAAGAATTCTATCAAATGATAGATAATCAATAAACTGGTTGTTGGAAAGTACTTCAGAATATTCAACCAATGTTTCATCAATCAAGATGATGCGACTGTCATTATCACACAGTTTCATTGGCAAGTCAAAGTATTGTACATTAAAATTTTCCAAAACCTTCCACTCATCTTCATGAAATTGAGGGCTAAACCGATCCTTAAGATCTATGGGGATGGTCACTTGGATTTTATCACCCTACAAAAGAAACCAAAGTAGTTAACCCAAAAAAAAATTTAGTATTACTACTACATGAAGAAAAAGATAGAAATATATGTATGTTACTTACAAAGATATCACTGACAACCATTTCAATAGAGTCCTCTGTGTCATCAATTTTTCTTCATTTCCTTAGGACTTTAACACAAATCCTCCATTTAGAACTCCATCCATGGAGATCTTTAACTTTGGTGAACCTAAGCATCAGTAATGGCTGAATGTGTTTTGTTATGAAAAGATGCGAGAAGTTGTGAAAGGCTTTGTTGTGAAGTCTGAGTATATATAAGAGAGAAGAAGTAGGTTTAGAGAAGCGTCTATTGAAACGGTTAAAGTAGTAAATGGAAACTGTCGTTAATATTCACAAATTCGTTTTGATTTTTCGAGATTTTATGTTTTTTTATTCTTTTAACTAATTCTAAGGATATTGAATATAACTTTAAGCATATCTCAATATAAATTTAAGTTTCTAAAAACAACCAAGCAAGATTCACGGGTTGTCAAATTTGATACATGCATACGTTTGTTTTTCTATTGATATGGAAACAAAATTAAAACTATCAATTTGAATTATATTGTCTATGATCGAAAATATAGGATAGGAAGAATTTAGGTAATATGTTTAGAATAACAATATAAGAAGAAATGACTATATAGTTATATATATGAATTTATATATGCATATTTGTCAATTAGTTTTTAATACAAAACTTTTTTTGTATCGTCTACTCTATAACTAATTGTAATGTTATTTAGTTAAAGTAGGTAGTTAACTGTTTGCATTTGATGTGTTTTTTTAAGTAGTGTAATTTCGTGAATTCAAACTATAATTTTGTTTCATTCAGGTTAATTTGTGGGGATGAAATGTGCATCTGCTCTGTATTGTTACATCCTTACATATTAAAGGTTAGTTACTTTCATATCTAAACTCATAGTAATGACATTTAGTTAAATATGTTAAATAAAGAACACCAACTAATTAAAGCCGAAATCTAAGAATTAAAAAATGTTTGAAAAAGGGAAAACATAATGCTTCTTTATGATAACGCTTTATCATAAGTTCCAAATAATTGACCAAAAACAGTCATAACCAAACAGAAAATAACTAATTTAAAAGTCAAAAGCTGAAAGATTGAGAACATAAAATGATAAAGTGCAGGAAGCAAATAACTTCTTATCACCCACTTTTCTCTTCTACATCTTCCACTTCTCCATTGTCCAAGGCAGCACGCTTCTTCATTGTTATAGCCAATCCATCCTTTTTTAAACTGGTATATATAAAAATCAGCTAATTATATTTAGATAAACATAAAACCATATACCATCCTAAGAATGATTGTCTAATATACTTACTTGCCACGAAATATGAGAGCTTCAGGAAATTCGGGGTTAATAAACAACATGGAAATTTCAAATGCACTTGAAACTGTTCTTTGCCCTGGTTAGTTATAAATTGTTAGTTGATAGAACTTTATAATATATGTAATATTAAGAGGTTATCTATCATTACCTGCGACTGTTCTGATTTTAGCAAACCTTAGGATACATGTTAGAATGTTATTCCCAACATTCTGACATGCATCCCACATGGTATCAGCATATTTTCCCCAAAGAGTACAATCTAAGCGATTATCACTGCAATATAATTGATAGATTTAAATATGTGTGGTCATAAAAACAGTTTATATAAATTGTTAGTATAATATATACATACTTGGTGTCTCTAAGTTGGAGCTCCAATTTTGTAGTAGGGATGTTAGCTACAATATGTGTCTCCAATTCACCAAAAATCATCACTTGTCCAATCACGTCTGCAGAAGTATTTATCATGTTCAGATGAGTATTTGTATACAACAATGTAATATATAAACAGTTTGTATAAGTCTTAAATACGATTACCAATAAGGATGTTCTCATTCAGAGCTTCAATGTGGGCAATATCTTCATAACTCTCCAGATCTAAATAGATGTCATTAGAAATGTTAGCAGATTCTAGAACAGTGGTTGTGGTATTGAAAACCATCTTGCAAAAATGCTTTGCTGGCCTAAATGGTCCAGTAGCTTTGATTAAATCAAAGTGGTGAATTATCAGCCATTCTCCAGGAACAATAAATCTCTGGAATCTAGGGAGATCTGCTTTCTTGGTAATGACATGAATGAGCATACCCTATAAATGTAAATATAAATAAGAATTTTGTAGATTTTAGCATATGATTAAATCTATATAAAGACTGAACAATAAAACTTACAAACGTATCAGCCAGGATCATTTCAGTTGTCTCTCCTATGACAGGTGAACTCCAATTCCAAGTATGAAGTATCTTGACCTGTATGCTCCATGATCTTTTGTAGGGTCTGATGTGGTCAAGGTTTGTGAAGGGAGCGAGATAGGGAACAAATAAGGCCATCGTTTGCAGAGGAGAATGTTTTGAGGTAATTAATTTCGTGTGATATTCTACACCAAGAATTATTTTGGTTGTATATATAGTGAGAATCTGATAGTCAACCAAATCTTTAGAAAAATCTTTTTTAGAGGTAAAAGTTAACTGAGGATATGATTTAAGGTAATAGGAATATTCTTTTCTTGTGATACGATTTGATAGTTATGATATTGATTAGTATTGAGCAATGAAATGGAAGGAATACAACTTGGTGAGAAAGTGTCGAAAATTTAATGTTAATTGTGTAATTAATAGTCATTGTTATTGTCTATTAGGCGATAATTTAGTCATGGTTTTGATCCTAAAGATATTTGGTTAAGATTTTGACATTACTACGATATAGAGGATACATGCAGATGTATTTTCCGAGTTGGGATTCTCTAGACATAAATTTAAGACTTATCTCTGAGTATTCATATTGTTTAATAACAAATGACAGACTTATACCTTAATTACACTTAATGAACCTTTATTTGTTGTGTATTCGATAGGGTCAATTTTGTTAATTCATTTGGTTTGCAAAATTTGTACTTCTATTTTAATAGTATAAGGATACGTATGCCCAACTGTTTGAATCAATTTGGGTAATATGATCAGTATTAAAATATAGTAAGTAAACTTTATCCTTCTCTGTGGTAGATGTTAAATGATCCTCGAATATATCTATGTAGTGAGAATAATATTATGCAAGAACATCTTGTATAAGTTATTGTAGTCAGTACCAAGTAATATGTTTATTTTCTTCACAGATTTGTTAGGTGGTTGGCCGAAGCCATAATTATAAGAGTTACGACAAAACAGAAGTGCTACCAAGAAGATAACAGGTATTACACGAAACTTAAACAATATTGTCTAGTTGCATGTAGAAAGAAGTGTAGCTGAAATAGAGAAGTTGTATTTTATTTTTGAAAAGAAAAACATGAAAATGAAAATCACATAATAACTAAATAGTGTGGCCTGATGTGAGGACGGTCAACACTTTTAGTTATTCATACTGAAACAAAAAGTCAAACAACGAAAAATTTAAAAAACAAAGCAACAACTTCTCAAACAATTGTCTTATTCAGTAGCCAGCAGATTCAGATTCCTTTCCTTTGCCTCCATTAGGATCACCTTTAGGCTTTTCCTCAACAACTTTCTCCACCTTTATTATCTTCTTCTCAGCACCCTTCTCAATCTTTACTGATTTCAAGCAAACTTTTTTGGTCGTTGAAGACATTTCGACAACTGCATCATCAGAACTCCTCTTTGAAGATGGAGTTGATGATGGAGTAGCAATATCTGAGCTAGAAAAAGCTTCTCCCTCAGGCCCATTAGTAAGCAAAAACATCTCATGTATTTCATTACAGAACAAAGACCAAAGTTAACAAAAACAGGCACATTCCTTTAGAAATAACAATTGAAAACAGTAAGCAAATGTCTACATCCATACCTGGCCGCTAGAAGTGTTTCTAGATGGAGAATTCATTGGTTCTGAATCCTCAATCTCATGAATTACATCAATGTCACTTCCAGACCACATCTTACCAATACGGTAGGTATCATTACCATAGCTAATATTATCATCCTCGACACAGAACAGTAGTTGGAAAGTCTTTCCAACCAAGTTTCTGATTGCTAGGGGCAAGCTATCAGGATCCTGGAGCTATATTAATATTTAAAAATCAAAAAACATTTAAGTTAGATATATAGCTATATATTAAAATATTCAGATATATTTGATTACTCACACTTTCATCATCATAATCGCCATCAATAAGATCAACGGCTTTTTGACCAACAATCTCTCCGGCAGAACTGTCAAAAAACACACAATTGGTTTGTGAAGTCTGGTCCATGACTTTCACATGCAACTTGTACATGATTAATGCAAATCATTAGAAACTATAGATTACTTAAGAATATAAAACTAATTATAATAAAGAATTGAAACCTTGGAACCACTTGTGTGACATTTAGTCTGCACTTAGGACACCACCAAGCTAACTTCTTCTTCTGAGCAAGAAACTTTTTCTCCACAACCCTTCTACTTTCTTCAACCTTCTTGCTACATTTTTTGCAGCCGACATAAAACCATCCCATGTCAGCATCAATAGCAACCACGGTGCAGATAATTTTGCACTTTTGTACCTACAAAAATAAGTTAAAACGTTCACTGAATTATATAAGCAGAATAGATGGATACGAAGTACAAATAAGAAAGATTAGGCACTACCTCAGCCATGTCATATAAGCAAGCAATGGTCCTTTTTGGGAACTGGGCCCAATAAGCTTTACTCTTAACAACAATATCCATCTTTGGCTTGTTATCAGAGATGGCAAGTGCCAGGCCATCATTCGGCAAACTATTGAAGACAACAATTGTTAATATAAACGGATTGGTAATAAGAACATTGTTTGCATAAGAAAGAACTACTTGTGAGTATTCTCAAATTGTATAGTCATAGATATCACTTGGTCCTAAAGCTCTCCACTTCTGGGTACGGAGGATTTATCATCCCAACAGATGCATCGAATGCATTTGTTATTTGGTTTGTATCTGGAAATATGTAAATAGGATATTAGTGTAGATAAAACCATTAAAAACCACACACACAGAAAACATATTTTATAAATACCTCTGAATGTTGACACTTTGCCAAATCTGATGAGACAAACAACAATCTGACCATTTGTGGCTTGGCAAGCACTATAAACTTGCTCAGTAAATCTACCCCATAGAGTACATGGTAGACGCACATCCCTAACAGTAACATGGAGTGAACAATAGTAATGTCAGAAACAAATATTCAAAAGTATAAAAGAAATAATAGAAACCACATACTCTGTATTGCGTAGCTCAAACTCAATTTTCTTAGTAGGTTTGTTATGAGCTTCCACATTCTCAAGCACACCAGCATTCACAATCTGACCCATCACATATAACAGTAGCATAAAACATTATAGTTAAACAAAGATATATAGTTAATCACAAAAACAGTAAATCATGTATTATACTAACCTATCATCACAAAAGGATTTAATTCACCAACAATGATGCTTGGAAAATCCACCAAAGACAAATACACATCTTCTGAGACAGAAGCTGACGGTGTAACTTTGGTACCGTTCTGGAAGTTAATTTTAAATGAATGAGCAGTAACACGATACTGCCCCTTCACTTGATCCACTTTAAAATTCTCAATGATATTCCACCGACCTATAGTTAAGTGTCTGTGATGCTTCAACACCAAAGACTTCTTGCATGAGGCGTGAATCTTTGTTCCCTGTGTTATGAAAATTTGAATATAAGTTATAAAATAGACCAAATAGATACAGTTATGATAATAAATAAAAATATGAATTAAGCTCATAGTTTAGTATCAAAAGTAGCATACGTTTTGATCTGCTAACACCATTTCCAGACTCTCTCCTGATGTTCCTTCAAATCCCTTCCAGGTATGAAGGATTTTGGTCTGCACCCTCCAACTGGACTTGTGTGGTTTCACGTCTGACAGGTAAGTGCTCACGGCCAGTTGATTCATGATTGCTTGAACGAACTGATCTACTGTTTTTTGCTAGAGAAAATAGTGAATGTTGGTGGTGGATGGTTTTGCCTGTCATATAGCCTCATATATATAGTGTAGTGTGTGGATTAAAAGCTAGGGTTCGCAAAAGTAGAATAAATTAGAGAATATGCTGTTTATGTTTGAGTAAATCCGAAAAAAATTATGTCACAAAAGATTTTGAGTAACTGAAATGGTATGTGTTGATTAATGGTTTTGTTTAGTTTAGGAATATCGATTCATTTAGTTTGGATTCTATGGTTGTTTCATATATTCACGGCGAACTGATTGTTTAGATAAGGTAGTTTAAACTATTCCTTGATTATGTAATTGCGAAGTTTCTAAAATACTAAACAGGAATATCTAGATTTTCTGATTCTCTGGTATGCTATTTATTTTGAAATTAAATTCGGCGTGAAGAAGGAGGTAAAAAATAGGCGGTAAGTAATAACATTTCAAATGTCATTTCCAGGTTTTTGGATCGGGCCAATTTGGGTGATAGGTAGAAACGCTTCTCATCGATTAAGTAATTGGGCCAGACTCACCGGGTTGAAACTAAACAAAAAAAACGCGGGTCGGGTATACTAAAGGTCCGCGTGTTTTAAAGGGATTGTAACGAAAGGATTGAAATGGACGGTGTAATTGGGCCAAGTCCATCGGGTTAAATAAATGACAGAAATTGGGTCGGGTTTAAGTACTAAGATCCGCGTGTTTTTAATTTTTATGTAACCAAGCGTATTGTTTAATAATCATTCAATAACTGTAATCAAAAAATGTTACGAAAACATCTCTAGTGTGAGTACAACATAAATCTAACAGGGTCAAAATGCTTTAAGCTCTTCTCAAATAATAGTATAGGGATAAAGTACTTTTTACATATGTAGTTTTTTGTTTTTACATAGTGAGCCTCACATAATTTTTGTTGTGTAGATGAAAGATTGGGAAAATAATTAAATATTGAGTTGAAACAAAAACAATTTGAATATTTTTTAATATTTTCTTCTGCAAAATAATAGATGAATGGGTTGAGTATTGAGGAATTCCTTAAAATACCATCATTTTAGTTTTCTTTCCAAAATACCACTAATACCAAATTTTTGTTCAATGGTATGAAATTTTAAATCCTTGTTTGGGTTGATTATTTTGCAATTTAGGGTATAGTATTTAAGGAGTAGGGTTTAGTGTTTAGAATTTATAGTTTAGAGTTTGAAAATTAAAAATTTTATTTTATTTTTGTGGTATTTTTATCCTAAAAACAAAAATGATGGTATTTTAGAGAATTGTTCATATTGAATATTTTTATAATTTATTCATTTTTCCAATATTTTGGTTGTTGAATTATTTTGCCAATTTATTCAATTCAACTGATAAAAAAATTAGATAAATGCTCATTTAAGGTTTTCAACTTCATAATTAGAGTTGACTATTTGCAAACTCTAATAAATTGTTAATGAGAGTCTTGCTATAAAAATCTGGTATGAGATGTCCCATACATAAATATGTGAATGAGATGCTTGCTGCAAAAAGTTGTTAGTGACGCGTTCTATGCACACTAACAAAATTGTTAACAAGATGCTTGCAACAAAAATATGGTAGCAATGGGCTTGATATACAATACACAAGACGCTCGCTGTAAAAATCTGATCGTGAGATGCTTAAAGTAAAATGGTGTAAAATGGTCTGATCAAGTTATTTTCCAGTATATCAATTATAATAAAAAAGATCGTTGAGAATTAGACATACACAATCTACTTAAAATTTGTTTAAATTCAAATTAAAATATTTTTCAAGAATATATGTAAGATTTTTAAATAAATTAATTTATTTTTTAAAATGGCACCATACTCCAACTATCATCATTTTCTGTTATATCAAAATTTAAATTAATATGAGAAGCTAATTTATTTATTTTTTAAAACTAATATTTATGTATTTTACTAAATTTGAATGTCCTAACTGATATTATAAGAATAACAGATAATTAAATAATACTGTTACTCCCTCTTGATAAGTTCTCGTTTTAACTGTATTTGGACAAATTAAGAAAATTGGTATAATTACTACATTAACCTCATGAAAAACAACTAAATTTTATGCAAACAAATTGTGATCATTTAATTGAGGGTAATTTAGGAAATCTTATGCAAAAGTTGTATTTTTACATTAAAATGACAACTAATTAACAAAAAAAAAAAGCCTAGAACGACAAGTTATCAAATACAGTAGAAATAAATAATATTATAAGAAAAAAGATTGATAGTCAAAATTAAATGTCAAATAATCAATTTAACTAACAGGAAAAAACAAATCAATGATAACAAACTGTTAACCTATTCAACCAACTATAATCTTTCAATATCATCAAGTATTAGTGAATTTTCTAAGCATGTGTATCAGTTTTGATGTTACAATTACTAAAGTATAATCATCTATTTTTATTTTTGTACAAAATCAAGACGAAAATTAACTTTTAAATCGGATAAATAGTTTGTACATGGCCTTACAACTTCAAAATGATGTTGGAAAAGCTAACTGTATAACTAAATTTCCACATTTTCATCTTATTTCAAACCTATATATCAAAATATAATATACTTAATATCAAATCTCTAATGTAAACAAAGATAAAATATGTTTACTCATAAACCTAAATTTGTAATATAATATGAAGAGATCGTGTGAGATCTTACCTGTTTGTGCTCAATTAGAAATAGATAGTTCATATTGCTCCAAACTCATATTTAGAGTTGTATCTTTGTATGCATACTTAATTTAACGGATTTTTGTTAAATAATAAAATTAAAATCTCTAACCTCCAATATCTAAGGAACAAGAATCGGACTTCAAAACAAAAGAAAAATAAACACACAATTCTTGTATTTTCTTTTCCAAGCTTCACACTTCTATATATACACCCCTTTCTTCTATTATTTCAAGAAAACAATAAAACTAACAAAAAGAAACCAATAAACTATTACGCTCCTCAAAGGAATACAACCTAGCAATAATGAAGCAAACTCTGATGCTTTTGTTGATGTGTTAATATGAGTAGAAATAATATCTATTTATAGCGGAAATACAAGTTAAGTAACTTAAAGAAAATTACTAGAAAATAATTTATTTAATAGATAAATGTAATGTAAGATATAATAAATGTTACTTGTGATGGACACTCATTGAATTTATAACATTATTATTATATAGGGGATGAGTTTTTAGTTTTTTTTAGTAAAATGATTTAAGAAACTTTACTAATATTGTTTTTCATTCCTCTTTAATTTTGTCAATTACCATCAATTATTAGTGAATTTCTAATCATGTGTATCAGACTATCAGTCTTAAAGTTCTTACCAAAAAAAGACTATCAGTCTTAAAGTTAGAATTACTAAAGCATAATAATCTATTTTCATTTTGTACAAAATCAAGACAAAAATTAACTTTTAAATCGGATTAATAGTTTGTACAGAGACTTACAACTTCAAAATGACGTTGGAAAAGCTAACTGTATAACTAAATTTTCATATTTTCATCTTATGGCATCATTTCAAATATATATATATATAAAAGGAAAATAATTGATATCAAATTTCTATTGTAAACAAAGATAAAATCTATTTACTCATAAACCTAAATTTGTAATATGAGGAATTGTGTGAGTTCTTACCTGTTTTTGCTCAATTCGAAATAGATAGTTCATGTAGCTCCCACTCATATTCAGTGTTGTATCTTTGTATATATACTTGATTTATACTGATTTTTGGTAAATAGCAAAATTAAAATCCATCAACCTAATTAGATTAAGTAGATGAAAGTATACAATATCAAAATTAATACACAAGAACAAAAACTTATCTTTGTGCTTCATAGCAAGTTAGTACTTATAAATTGGATTTGAAAATATCGAATTGGTTTTGGAAACAAAAAAAACTTTGGAAATATCGACGCATGTCAGATAACTTGTCTTTTTGATTTATTCCGTTTTTTACTAATGTGTAACAATAGTTAAAACTAACAAAGAGGTCATGAACTATCTATAGTAACATTTTTAAAGTACATTTTAAAGAAAAACCTTTATTTTACAAAATATTACAAAGAAAGTCATTACATTTTAGACAACAATAATTAATATTTATAGGATATTTATGGAGTAGGCCATTATTTATATTCATGTATTCAAACAACTTTTACAATTAATTCGCTACTATTCATACAACCCCTCGTTACACGTTTTTTCACATTAATTATAAAATCATAAAATATCCATATAATGTTCGCCAATTAATATTATAGATATTTAAAAGATTTGTTTATATTTAAAATTATGATTCTCCTATCATCTTTATTTGATTTTTTAAAATATTTTTGAAACATCATATTATAGATAAACTAAATAAAAATATATTGAAAATGCTTGGTTTGTTTGGTGATGCTAATAAATATTGATTTCTTGAGCTTTTATGGATTCTTTTTTTGTGATGACTATTGACACGTTATATCGAGAGAGTCAAATGAAGATGGTGTAAGTTATTTGTGACTTACGAAAATTATATATGAGTATTGTGGAAAAAGTTTTTACGAAAAAATATTTTGCGGAAAAATATTTGGCGGGAAAACATTTTACGGGAAAATTTTTGGCGGGAAAAACTATACCTTATAAAAACTTTATAAAGACCTTATAAAACATTATAAAACCCCTATAAAACCTTATAAAACCTTAACATACCTTGTAAAACGGTTTTCAAAGGTATTTCTAAGGTTTTCTAAGGTATTTAAAATGTTTTATAAGATATTTTATAAGATTTCAAAACTTTATAAAACCTTATAAATATCTTGTAAAATGGTTTTACAAGGTATTTATAAGGTTTTACAAAGTATTTATAAGGTTTTTATAAAGTTTTTATAGGGTTTTAAAAGGTTTTTAAAAAGTTTTATAAGGTTTTTAAAATGTTTTATAAGCTATTTTATAAGATTTCAAAACCTTCTCAATATCTATTATCCTGTTTGATTGAAACAAGATTGTAACCGGGTAAGTATTAGTATTATAGAATAATGCCAAACCACCGCTAAACCAATTGGGTCAACCGTAGTCAAATTTGAGTAACCAAAGTGACCAACAAATTGTTCCAAGAAAGGTCGTAATTGTTTTGTTTCAGAAAGAAACAGAAAATCAGGGCGATGCTTCCCCCATAAATCACGAAGATACCCTATTGTTGCCTTATTACCTAAGCCTTGAAAAAAAAGAGAACTATTCATTTAACCTTTGTGTATGGGGACCCTGTTCCAAAAAAAAGAGAACAGGTCTAGGAGCGGTTAACGAGGATAAGTCTTAGCAGGAACACATCTTGGTTCATAGTGGGAGATTTCAATGAACTAATCGGGAATCACGAAAAAAAGGGAGGAACTTTGAGACATGCCTCATCCTTCGTGAGTTTTAATCTTATGATTCAAAATTGTGGTTTCTTGAGTTTTCCATATCTCGGGAATTACTTATCTTGGCGGGGATGGAAAAACAAAAAACCCATCCGATGTCGATTGGATAGGGCTATGGGTAATGAGGATTGACATGAACTTTTTCCAGATACAGTAGTAGAGTATCTTCCTATGGTCGCTTCGGATCATAAGCCGCTTATCATTTTCACAGTGGAAAAGTCTTTCCGTGGCCGAAGGGCTTTCATGTTTGATAAGCGCTGGATTGGAAAAGAGGGTCTCTCAGACGCTATCGCTAAAGGATGGGAGCTGACTTCGGATAGAGGTACTACGAACTTTATGGAAATCATATCGTGCCGTCGGGAAATCTCAAAGTGGCGCGCCTCGCATCTGCCTTACGGGCGTGACACAATAGAGAAACTAAAAGCGGAATTAGATAAGGCCCAGGAGGAGGACTCAACAAGCGCGGAGGTTATAGCAGATCTGACCGCTCGGTTACGAGCGGCTTATCTCGATGAGGAAAGTTACTGGCATACAAAAAGTAGGAATCAATGGATGAAATGTGGAGATAAGAATTCTAAATTCTTCCACGCACAAACTAAACAACGGAGGGCTCGCAATCGAATCACATGTCTTTACATTATGGTGAAGTCCTAGGTGTTCCAGCCGATGGAGAAACTGCATGCATACATATTATCATTTTTACATATTTTTAGTAAAATAAAGATATACCTCGCCCAAGGGCCTCTGAAATATTTGAGCCGGGGCTGCATAATCGGCTATCTAATTGAGGCAACAAGTAAAAATTAACAAAACATGAAAAATAAGTCAACACGTACCAGGAGATGCACCTGGTGTCATAGAGCTTGAAGTTATTATACCTGCAAGAAACATATCATTTCAAAACCCTAAATATATAACGCAAAAAGAAAAGCTTAGTATTTTGAGATCCAAAATAAAAAAAATTTAGAAAATGACCGCAATGAGGAGGAGCAATGGAGAGTTTGCAATCCTTAGGTGTTGTAAGAGCTCTTGTGTTATTCAATTCAACTCCCATTTGGCCGGCACTCACCAAGCCGTCACAAATGCATTTTGGGTTATATTCTAAAACAGTTTCTACTCCACCACAACATGCTTTCGCTGGCTTAGTCTCGTTTGATCCAACGGTAAGGTACGTGAGACAATCCATCATACTAAAGATTACTGACGAACAATCAGAGTTTGATGGTCCTGGTGCCGGAGAACCAACCGAAGATTGTGAGGGAGGCGTTGCATGGTGTCTTTTGCCACGTCCATGGTTGGTGTAACGAGTGATGATGAAGATAGTGATAGTAATACGATGGAAAGAAGAAGAGATTGCTTCATTATTGCTAGATTTTTTTCCTT
>CM022181.2:8339085-8370931 GCA_011420285.2 Erysimum cheiranthoides | reverse complement strand
TGTCTAAAGGAGACTTTTTCAAACATCTGTTTGATTGGAAAAACACATGGCCGAACATCTGTACGACATCGAATCGGGTTGAACCGGTACAAGGGAGTGTGGTTTTCTCACGCAACACCAAAGTAATCTTTCTACACATGGCTCGCGATTCACAATTGATTATCTACGGGAGATCATACGGCACATTAGAACGTGGGAGCTAGTACAACTTGTATCCTATATGTCAAAATCCAATGGAGACGCGAAATCACATATTCTTCTCTAGCAAGTATTCAATCAGAATTCAACAAATTGACAATCAATCATTCATTTCATCAACGACATAACTCTGGACTGATTGAATATTTTTCTCTTTCGGTATGCTCTACAATACATGGTGAAATCCCTTTCTTCCCTCGATGCCTTATCAAGTTCATATAGAAGCAAGTTCGAAACGAGTTTCGGGAGATAACAAGTATGAGAACGGCCTCGAAGTGTGGTTTTCTACAAGAAGCTAAGTTTTCAACTATGTAATATTATCTACTTCTCCAACTTAAGAAGAATTTGATGTAAAAATTTGTTTTCGGGGTTGAATAAATTTTGAATGCAATTATAAGTAAAAACTAGATGATGACCCGCGGTTTCACCGCGGGGGAAGTTTGACTTATTGTACTTTTAGTTTAGTCTTATGTTATTGGATTTTAATTATATGAGTTTATAGTGTTTTAAATTTTATGTTTCTATAGTGTATTTGTTGTAGGGGTTTGTATGTATTTTTTTTTGGGGATTAGAACATTCATCTATAGATATATTTATTTTTTATTATTATGTTGTGTTCGATATATAATGTTGACACAAAAGATAATTGATTTGTTTGTATATGAAGATATATTTGTTCTAAAATTACATAACGGGGAAGGTTTGCTTTACGAATTTCAAATGTAGTCGTTTTATTATTTTGAAGTGACCTTAAATGAGTTTATATTATATCAAATGTTATCTTACTATATTTTTTTTGTTATATGGGTTATCTATATTTTGTTATTGGTTAGGATATACTTATATATAATACTAGTCATTTACCCGCGCTACGCGCGGGAGTTTTATTGTTTATTTAATTTAGTTTGTCATATTTTTGATTAATTACATTATCTCTTTACATATTATCTATTTTGTGTATTGGTAACGAAATATTGTTTTATTGTTACTTTTTCATATGTGTTTTTAAAATGAGAATTCATGTTTTGTCCCAATCTATTTCATTTATGTTTGAAAATTTGTAAGACATAATTTAGATAGATTTCATATTCTCAAAATTTCTTGTTTTTGTTATATTCTCATTAAATCTCATCATAATTTAAATTTACATTGTTAGTCCATTCACATTTTAGTGCATATTATTTTAATGGATATATATATATATATATATATTCATAATAAAATATTCGCTTTAAAAATATAAAGTATTATTTATAAATTAGTTAGTATAATCAAAAATTAGTAAATTTATTATTTTTTATATCAATTGTATTTTTTAGTTTTATAATATAAAATATAAGAAAAGATCTTTCATTTTTCTTTTTCAAAAACTTGTTTACATATATATAAATTTTAAAATGAAAGGATAAAATGTATAAATAAATTTTTGAATTGAATAATTAAATGATTAGGATGATGAGGTGACTTAAGGAGAAGAAAGAAAAACCTACTATGGTATAAAATATAAGAAAAGACTTTTCATATTCTTTTTTGAAAAACTTGTTTACATATGATAAATGTTAAAATTTAATGATAAAATGGTATAAATAAATTGTAAAAATTAAATTATTAAATGATGTGGATTGTGATTAGGATGATGATGTGGCGGGAGGAGAAGAGAGAAAAAGGTCACTTTATATATATAGATAGTAGAATATTTCAATTTTGTTGTGTGGGGTAATAGAATTTAATGAGATAAGGTTTTGGGTTGATATTAAGACTATGTAATTTTTTTGTTTTAGTAAACAGTATACTTTGTTAAAAAATGTAACTTTTTTTCCTAAACTGATAACCAATAGTTAGCAAATACTTACGTTAATGTGAATGCCATGTATATTTTTTTGGGTCAGATTCGAAAGCCCAATAAGCACAGTGTATATATTACAATGTCGAAGCCCATTTTCATAATTGAGGCCCATATCTGATTGTTTCTATTGCTGAGACAAAAACAACTATCTTCTTCTACTTTCCCAAAATGTTGTCGGCTTCTGACAAAAAAGAAAGAAAGAAAAAACTGATCCCTGATTTCGTAAATCATGTATACTGATTTGTTAGGCTTTTGATTTTGTCACAGTTAAAGGTAAAATACATCGATTAATCGATTTCCTACTTCCAGAAAAGAGTACATATTGGTATCAACGAAACTGATTATTTTCGATTTCTGTTTGATGAATTTTGGGGAAAATCTGACATGGGGAGCGAGAAGCTATGATTAACTATCTGCTCTCAATCAGAGAGTCTAAGATTTGTATGGGTAGGTAATTTCTGTAATTTGCTATCTATTTTGTTTTATTGTAAAATCAGCATCGACAATGATCCATTAAGAATTTTGTTTTTTTGGCATGAAATTTGGGCAAACTAAAATCCGAGAATCTACAATCTATGAATTTTGATCAGATTTCGTTAACAGAAGCTTGGCGTAATGCAAGGTAAGGTATTTTAATTTTGTTAATTTCATTAGAAAGAAAATCAATTAATCGATCAATGTTGTAAAACTAAATAGATCTGTTTTTTATGAAATTTGGTTAAAATATTTTGCGTGGAGCTTAATGGATTAGGATTTCTGATCGGAGTTCAATCAGAAATCAATGCTTTCAATCTTTCGGATGCTGCAATCTTTGTACATGTATGAAGCTCAAAACATTGAAAAAGGTAACTATCGAAGATTGCTTTGCTATTTTGAACTGAGTGCATTGCAGATTGCTTTGATAATGATTTATCTGAATAGAGTACCAATTTAGATTGAGATTCCCTTTAAATTCGTAATGTAAACTAAAAAATTGAAATAGTTCATGGCAAATAGAGAAACATTATTCGAAACAGAAACAAAGTATAAAGGAACTATGAAAAAGACAAAATATGAGATGCAAAACAGTAAGGTAATGCTTAAGGTTATGAAACTGAAAATGTTTAAGATTCGTGGAAATAGTTCACCGTAGAAAACACAATCTGATTTGATCTGGTAGTTTCCAGTTTTTTGTATCCACCTGAAACTTGCTCATCTGAAACATATTAAGGGAAACAAAAAATGCAAATGGTAGTTATTATATTGAAGTGAAATTACATAAGTAGAGATATAAATGAAACAAATACCTTTCAAAACAGTTGGAATATGTCTTCTTTGAGATTGATTTCTCCTTAGCGCAGATTTTTGAACACTTCTTTGAAAACTACATTAGTAGTTTTCTTCTGTGGTTTTCCTTCTTCGTCTAGAATCAAAACTTTAAGTCCCTTTTTGCTTGTTACCCTAGAAATTGCAACATAGAGCTGGCCATGAGAGAAGACTGGTCGTGGTAAAAACAAACCAACTTGCTCCAATGACTGTCCTTGGCTTTTATTGATAGTAATTGCAAATGCAACAGATAACGGAAACTGCCTTCTCCTCATTTTGAATGGTAGTTTTGGATCCGATGGTGAGATTAACAATCTAGGAATGACCACTTTGTCACCTATTCGATCTCCTGTTATAACCTTTGCCTCAACAATAAATTCTGCCATTTGAGTGATCTGTAGTCTTGTACCATTCATTAGACCTCCTCTAGGATCAATGTTTCGTAACAACATAACCGGACAGCCGATTTTGAGGCGTAAAGCATGAATAGGTAGACCTGATAACTTAATAGTATTGAGAAAATCAGGAGTGAAAACTGGATTATCTGCTGAATCGATGTCACTTTGATCTAAACTATCCGCACTTAGATATGTTCTCTCCTCACCTGCATTTAAACAGTCACATTTCAGAATTTATAAAGAAAACATATGAAAATATACAATTGAAGATATGTACCTGTCATTTGATCAAGCATGTATTCATTGATTTGGTATACATCTTCGTTTGTTGGACAAAGAATGGCTCTTCGCTGAAAAAATTTGGGATCTATAGTATCTTGCAAAACACTGAGATCACCGTAAACTTCTTTGCTTATTGATTCTATAGGATTAGGGCCAGCTTTAATAAGAATTTCTCTAGGAATATCTATTACAGCTTCACCATCATTAGGTCCACCAATCCTCCCATCACCAACACTCAGTATCCAATCTGAAAATTCTTTAATCTCCTTTGCTTCTTCATCAGATATACCATTTGACAAAAGCCGCATATTTTTTGTGAGTGTTAGAACTTTGCAATAATCCCAAATATATGAAGAATTCAATGAAGCCAAAACTACTTCTGTTCTTGAAGCACCAGGTATAACAGGGAGCACCTGTCTGAAATCGCCACCAAAGACAACAACTTTTCCACCAAATATCTTGTTATCACCAGACCTAGCCACATCCTTCAAACTTTTATCCAATGATTCAAAACAATATTTACTCATCATGGGAGCTTCATCCCATACAATAAGAGACGCTTCTTTTACTAAATGACCAAGATCCGTACCTGGTTTCATATTACATGTAGTAAACTCATCAGGATGAATAGGAATTGCAAATCTAGAATGAGTTGTCCTCCCTCCTGCCAAAAGCAGAGAAGCTATCCCGCTAGATGCAACATTCAAAACAATAGATCCTTTTGATCGTATGGCAGCCGACAATGTCTTCCATATAAATGTTTTCCCAGTTCCTCCAAAACCATATAGGAAAAAGACTCCTCCAGAATTAGTTAGGACAGCCTGCATAATTTGATCATAAACTTTCTTCTGCTCAGCTGTTAGCATGCCTATCATTTGACCATGTTGCTCAGCTAATTCTGCACGATCATAGTTCCTCTCATCAACTATCAACACATTCAAGTCAGACGTACACCGTATTGGTGGCTTTGGCATTGTTTCAAAACGTGCCAAAGAACTTCCATTTCTTCTAAGTCTGTCATCTATATCTTGAAGTGCAAATCCTTTTTTATCATCATCTAATAAAACTAAATCTGCAATCAAAACGATATAACATTGTAGGAATATTAGATATGTATAATTAATATAAAGGTAAAAAATGTATATAATGAACATATGTTATTCTTACCTGGTCTGTTAAATTCTTTCCTTTTGATATATTCAATATCTTCAGAAAGCAATTCCCAAGTCTCAGCCCAAACTTTCTCTGGACAATGCAATGTAGAAGAAAGAAGCATTATGACGAATGTGTGACGAACTAAGCTTCCTGTACCCCAATAACTTGTTCTTCTCAAATCATCTATATACTCTTGATCATCCTCTAACAAACCCAAAGCATAACACGCATCTTTGAATTTAGGATAAACAATACCGTTGACTTTCCTAAGATCTTCAAAGCTTTTTGGACCGCGTTGTACATTCAATAAAACACGAAGATAGTATCCTTCTTCCATGCTCATGGGCACATAGTTGATTCGTCCAATGGCAAAAGTTTTCCCTTTTCTAAGATTAAACTGCTTGTCTTTTGGATCATACGTGAATTTATTTGGAATTTGTGCGTAAGTGAGCTCTCTAGCAATAGAACTGACCTTGTTTAGATTAAACCAAGCCAAAAACTTTGAAAGCTGAACTGAATCACGATTCAGGATTTCTTCCACTTCATCATCTCCTTTAAAATACAGAAGTTGTTCTCCTTCTAGATGGAAACAAAGCTTCTCCACTGGAGTTGTTCGGTAATGAATATTGTATTTGAGCATCCGCCAAGCAGCTTCGCACGCAGACACATACCTGAAATATTGCATCATTATAATTAGTTTCATAAGGTAAAAGATAAGAATGATTTCAAATTCTGCAAAAAGACCGAATTAAATTTGAATTACCTCCCATCAAAGTAATCTTTGATTTCATTTTTGGGTTTTTCTTCATTTCCATTATCGGCTGCATTTTCAGTATCAATTTCACCATCACATGTGTCTGAATTAGGATGTTCTACAGCAACAGTGACACGGTCCTGTCCTTTTGTAATATACTTAAACAAATATTTCACCGAACCTCCTTGGTTGCACCACTCCACATTAATGTGTGCATTGTACCGCAACAGCAGAGTCTTATTATATGGGATAACATATCTGTTATCACACTTGAATCCATTATTCTCTATAAAATGTGATGACTCCCTTCTTCTGTAAACCGGAAATCCTTCCTTATTAATAGAAGTTTCTTCAGCATGCTTCATCGGATAGAATTTAGAGCATTTTCGATTCACCATACATGGTGAGTGTGGATTTACTTCACCACATGGCCCATGAATCATTCTATCTTTGACAATTTCATACAGCTCTGGTTCCTTCTCTTTGTCTGGAATTTCAGCCGAAATGATTATGTCGATATCTTCCGGATTGGGAAACTTATGCTTCTGATCCATGAAAAGCAAAATGTGGGCATGTGGCAAACCTCTTTTCTGGAATTCTATAGTATACATGGCTGAAAAAATGTTAAAGATATATGATAATTATTAGAGTGTAAAAGAAATATCAATATATTACATTTAAAGTGACAAAATTAAAATTCAATGACTAACGTGAGACTGTTTTGCCCAAAACAGCTTTTGTTGTCAAATCATCCATAAGTGAATCAAGTTTCATCTTGAAAATTCTGCATATAACCTCTGGCCTATCATCAGCATTCAAGTTACGCTCATTAACAAACCTCTGAATCTCAGGCCAATTAGGATTACATGTAAGAGTGATGAACAGATCGGGAAAACCAAAATGCTTAGATATTGCCATCGCATCTAAGTAATTCTGTCTCATATAGCGCGGTCCACCAGTAAAAGAAGAAGGCAAATACATACTCCTACCTTCTTGGTTCATGTCAGTGTTCCCCTTTTCAGATGCACTCTTGACGTTTTTATAATTCTCTGCATGCAAACTTGACTGATTGAATTTGATATAACCAAGCCTATTACTTTCAATCATAGTGTAAGCGTCAACTAAGAATTGCTGAAATAAACGTCCAGAATATAGAAGAGTATGAGACTCATTTTTTCTCTCCATCATACGGAACGCAAAGAATTGCCTCATACTAATTTGCTTTCTTGGTTTCTTACTCTTTGTCTTGGTTGGTTTAACATGACCTTTCTCAATTCCAAGCCTATATCCATCTTCACCGTAAGGAAACAATAGGGGATACTGTAATGCCAAGTAAGATAGATGTATTTCACTTATCCTCTGTAACTCACCAGATCTTTCCTCTACTATAATGTCACGATGATCCATTCCCAAACTGAAATCTCTAGGAATTAAAGCAGCAACTTCAGAAGCTGTAGGCGTGTTATAAGTTCGACCATCCTTTTCACGACTACTAACTATTTTCATATGAAAAGTTTCATCCGGATTAGTGTCAAACCTTTCCCTTGCTGATCTAAACTTTTGAACATAAGGATTAACTTCATTCAACATCTTTATGATCTTCTCAATAAGATCCTTTCTCAATGGTGGTTTTTTTGTGTACTTCGCCGCGTTTTTTCCTTCGCTGAAAGAATCAAAATAATGGGGTCAGCATACTTATTAGTACAAAACATGATATGAAAATAACAGTGTAGTATAAAGTATCTTGAGAAAAATTAGAAGAAAATCAAAATATACAACCATACCTCATAATCGAAGCACGATTAACAACTTCATTCTCTGTGTCAACTATATATAGCTGTTGAAACTTAGGCTTTTTGCCTTCTTCAGGCTTTAGACTACCCATCAAATGATAGTTTTCTCCTTGTATTTGAAACATAGAAGGACCACGTCCTTCTGGGACACAATTATCACATTTGCCACCGAGAGAAGTAAATGAAAAAATCATGTTATAAGCTCTAATATTTTCCCTGAAATGGCGGCTAAGTTCATCATTGTTTGATAGCAAAGCTATCAATAACTCTGGAGTTCTTTGCAGAAATGGTAGCTTAACTTGACCCTGACCACAGCACAAAGAAAACACTGGCTTCCTAACTCTGGACTTCTTGTTTATCCGCTCATCATACCACATGATAGCCCCACAAAACTCACATTCATATGTTGGATCACCATGATCAAGATAACCTGATAGAATGAACCAATTCTATAATATGTTAGAAATAGAATGATTCCAATTGTATATACTTTAATAAGAAAATCTAGATAGTCTTGTTGATACCAGTGTTAGAGTTTTCCGGAACAGCTTCTTTCTTTTTTGACTTTTTCGGAACAGCTTTTTTTTTTTTGGAACAGACATCTGCAAATATTTTCTGGAAATTGTTTTTTACAGCATTGAGATAGTCTAGTTGCTTTTGTACTTCAGCTAATACCTCCGCATCATTTGTAGCATTACTATCTGTCTCATCCAAACCGTCTTCTGCACTTGAATAATCATCAGCTTCATGTTCATTTTCTTCTGAAAATGATTTACAATTATTAGTTGGGTGTTTAAGATATTATAAAATATGAAAGAAATGTAACTGTTACTTTGATTATACCATCACTTGAATCATAAAAAGGACATTCTGTGTCATCATTTGCAGAGTTGAAGAAATCATCAGGAGACGCATTAAGATCGGTAGGAAAAACTGGTTCAGTGTTGTGTAACGAAGATCTAGTGCAAGCATCAGGTATATCAACAATGAGAGTATCATTATTTTTAGAAATAGGTGTGGATGTTTCAGCAATATCTTCAATTCTTCTTGGGAATTTAGTTGACCTCACTTGACAATGTGTTAAGAAATAGAAAGTAGTTAGGTTAAAATGATAATGACAGGTAAGAAATGATAGTAATAACGAAGTTTAATTGTTACCACCATGACAGGGAGCACTAAGCTGAGGTGCAGTAGAATGAACAGTGGATGTTGTTTGAGAAGATGATCCAGAAACAGGAGGTATGTTTGAGATATCCTGTAAAATTCTTCCAAAAACTCTTTCTTTTGATATAGAATATGGTCCTGCATTTTGTTTGATAGAGTGGATACTTGACACTGAATTCTTATTCTTCAACTTTTTCGCATTCTCATTTGCCAAAACCGATTTTCTCTTCTTCATGGCTGATGTGTTTAAAAATCGAGGAGAGAAAACTGCTGAATATATGAAAGAACTTGCAGATTCGTAAGATATGAATTTAGAAATCATATATTTCTTATTTATGGAAAATCTTAGAGTATCTAGAATAATACCTAATATCCTTTTAAATCTTTGAGT
This sequence comes from Erysimum cheiranthoides, assembly GCA_011420285.2. NCBI lineage: Eukaryota > Viridiplantae > Streptophyta > Magnoliopsida > Brassicales > Brassicaceae > Erysimum > Erysimum cheiranthoides. The sequence continues at coordinate 8,361,645 of CM022181.2, read as the reverse complement.
AGTTAGGATTACATTACAATATAAGGAAGCAATAAATTAGGCAATCTGTTTATAATAACAAATGTAATCATATTGTGTTCAATGACTGTAAAGAATTAATCACAATATCGCATTATGTGATTCACAGATAAATCCTCAATTATTTGATATTTTTTTACACAAATGACCAAAAAATTCCGATTCTTTATATGTGAAGAATGTATTTTAAATTTTCAGTTCCATATATGTATCCAATAAGATATAGTGACTGAAGTGCATTTTAATGTTTTCAGTGACTGTAATTTTTGTTTCATTCAGGTTAATTTGTGGGGATGAAATGTGCATCAGCTCTGTATTGTTACATCCTTACATATTAAAGGTTAGTTACTTTCATATCTAAACTCATAGTAATGACATTTAGTTAAATATGTTAAATAAAGAACACCAACTAATTAAAGCCGAAATCTAAGAATTAAAAAATGTTTGAAAAAGGGAAAACATAATGCTTCTTTATGATAACCCTTTATCATAAGTTCCAAATAATTGACCAAAAACAGTCATAACCAAACAGAAAATAACTAATTTAAAAGTCAAAAACTGAAAGATTGAGAACATAAAATGATAAAGTGCAGGAAGCAAATAACTCCTTATCACCCACTTTTCTCTTCTACATCTTCCACTTCTCCATTGTCCAAGGCAGCACGCTTCTTCATTGTTATAGCCAATCCATCCTTTTTTAAACTGGTATATATAAAAATCAGCTAATTATATTTAGATAAACATAAAACCATATACCATCCTAAGAATGATTGTCTAATATACTTACTTGCCACGAGATATGAGAGCTTCAGGAAATTCGGGGTTAATAAACAACATGGAAATTTCAAATGCACTTGAAACTGTTCTTTGCCCTCGTTAGTTATAAATTGTTAGTTGATAGAACTTTATAATATATGTAATATTAAGAGGTTATCTATCATTACCTGTGACTGTTCTGATTTTAGCAAACCTTAGGATACATGTTAGAATGTTATTCCCAACATTCTGACATGCATCCCACATGGTATCAGCATATTTTCCCCAAAGAGTACAATCTAAGCGATTATCACTGCAATATAATTGATAGATTTAAATATGTGTGGTCATAAAAACAGTTTATATAAATTGTTAGTATAATATATACATACTTGGTGTCTCTAAGTTGGAGCTCCAATTTTGTAGTAGGGATGTTAGCTACAATATGTGTCTCCAATTCACCAAAAATCATCACTTGCCCAATCACGTCTGCAGAAGTATTTATCATGTTCAGATGAGTATTTGTATACAACAATGTAATATATAAACAGTTTGTATAAGTCTTAAATACGATTACCAATAAGGATGTTCTCATTCAGAGCTTCAATGTGGGCAATATCTTCATAACTCTCCAGATCTAAATAGATGTCATTAGAAATGTTAGCAGATTCTAGAACAGTGGTTGTGGTATTGAAAACCATCTTGCAAAAATGCTTTGCTGGCCTAAATGGTCCAGTAGCTTTGATTAAATCAAAGTGGTGAATTATCAGCCATTCTCCAGGAACAATAAATCTCTGAAATCTAGGGAGGTCTGCTTTCTTGGTAATGGCATGAATGAGCATACCCTATAAATGTAAATATAAATAAGAATTTTGTAGATTTTAGCATATGATTAAATCTATATAAAGACTGGACAATAAAACTTACAAACGTATCAGCCAGGATCATTTCAGTTGTCTCTCCTATGACAGGTGAACTCCAATTCCAAGTATGAAGTATCTTGACCTGTATGCTCCATGATCTTTTGTAGGGTCTGATGTGGTCAAGGTTTGTAAAAGGAGCGAGATAGGGAACAAATAAGGCCATCGTTTGCAGAGGAGAATGTTTTGAGGTAATTAATTTCGTGTGATATTCTACACCAAGAATTATTTTGGTTGTATATATAGTGAGAATCTGATAGTCAACCAAATCTTTAGAAAAATCTTTTTTAGAGGTAAAAGTTAACTGAGGATATGATTTAAGGTAATAGGAATATTCTTTTCTTGTGATACGATTTGATAGTTATGATATTGATTAGTATTGAGCAATGAAATGGAAGGAATACAACTTGGTGAGAAAGTGTCGAAAATTTAATGTTAATTGTGTAATTAATAGTCATTGTTATTGTCTATTAGGCGATAATTTAGTCATGGTTTTGATCCTAAAGATATTTGGTTAAGATTTTGACATTACTACGGTATAGAGGATACATGCAGATGTATTTTCCGAGTTGGGATTCTCTAGAAATAAATTTAAGACTTATATCTGAGTATTCATATTGTTTAATAACAAATGACAGACTTATACCTTAATTACACTTAATGAACCTTTATTTGTTGTGTATTCGATAGGGTCAATTTTGTTAATTCATTTGGTTTGCAAAATTTGTACTTCTATTTTAATAGTATAAGGATACGTATGCCCAACTGTTTGAATCAATTTGGGTAATATGATCAGTATTAAAATATAGTAAGTAAACTTTATTCTTCTCTGTGGTAGATGTTAAATGATCCTCGAATATATCTATGTAGTGAGAATAATATTATGCAAAACATCTTGTATAAGTTATTGTAGTCAGTACCAAGTAATATGTTTATTTTCTTCACAGATTTGTTAGGTGGTTGGCCGAAGCCATAATTATAAGAGTTACGACAAAACAGAAGTGCTACCAAGAAGATAACAGGTATTACACGAAACTTAAACAATATTGTCTAGTTGCATGTAGAAAGAAGTGTAGCTGAAATAGAGAAGTTGTATTTTATTTTTGAAAAGAAAAACATGAAAATGAAAATAACATAATAACTAAATAGTGTGGCCTGATGTGAGGACGGTCAACACTTTTAGTTATTCATACTGAAACAAAAAGTCAAACAACGAAAAATTTAAAAAACAAAGCAACAACTTCTCAAACAATTGTCTTATTCAGTAGCCAGCAGATTCAGATTCCTTTCCTTTGCCTCCATTAGGATCACCTTTAGGCTTTTCCTCAATAACTTTCTCCACCTTTATTATCTTCTTCTCAGCACCCTTCTCAATCTTTACTGATTTCAAGCAAACTTTTTTGGTCGTTGAAGACATTTCGACAACTGCATCATCAGAACTCCTCTTTGAAGATGGAGTTGATGATGGAGTAGCAATATCTGAGCCAGAAAAAGCTTCTCCCTCAGGCCCATTAGTAAGCAAAAACATCTCCTGTATTTCATTACAGAACAAAAACCAAAGTTAACAAAAACAGGCACATTCCTTTAGAAATAACAATTGAAAACAGTAAGCAAATGTCTACATCCATACCTGGCCGCTAGAAGTGTTTCTAGATGGAGAATTCATTGGTTCTGAATCCTCAATCTCATGAATTACATCAATGTCACTTCCAGACCACATCTTACCAATACGGTAGGTATCATTACCATAGCTAATATTATCATCCTCGACACAGAACAGTAGTTGGAAAGTCTTTCCAACCAAGTTTCTGATTGCTAGGGGCAAGTTATCAGGATCCTGGAGCTATATTAATATTTAAAAATAAAAAAACATTTAAGTTAGATATATAGCTATATATTAAAGTATTCAGATATATTTGATTACTCACACTTTCATCATCATAATCGCCATCAATAAGATCAACGGCTTTTTGACCAACAATCTCTCCGGCAGAACTGTCAAAAAACACACAATTGGTTTGTGAAGTCTGGTCCATGACTTTCACATGCAACTTGTACCTGATTAATGCAAATCATTAGAAACTATAGATTACATAAGAATATAAAACTAATTATAATAAAGAATTGAAACCTTGGAACCACTTGTGTGACATTTAGTCTGCACTTAGGACACCACCAAGCTAACTTCTTCTTCTGAGCTAGAAACTTTTTCTCCACAACCCTTCTACTTTCTTCAAGCTTCTTGCTACATTTTTTGCAGCCGACATAAAACCATCCCATGTCAGCATCAATAGCAACCACGGTGCAGATAATTTTGCACTTTTGTACCTACAAAAATAAGTTAAAACGTTCACTGAATTATATAAGCAGAATAGATGGATACGAAGTACAAATAAGAAAGATTAGGCACTACCTCATCCATGTCATATAAGCAAGCAATGGTCCTTTTTGGGAACTGGGCCCAATAAGCTTTACTCTTAACAACAATATCCATCTTTGGCTTGTTATCAGAGATGGCAAGTGCCAGACCATCATTCGGCAAACTATTGAAGACAACAATTGTTAATATAAACGGATTGGTAATAAGAACATTGTTTGCATAAGAAAGAACTACTTGTGAGTATTCTCAAATTGTATAGTCATAGATCTCACTTGGTCCTAAAGCTCTCCACTTCTGGGTACGGAGGATTTATCATCACAACAGATGCATCGAATGCATTTGTTATTTGGTTTGTATCTGGAAATATGTAAATAGGATATTAGTGTAGATAAAACCATTAAAAACCACACACACAAAAAACATATTTTATAAATACCTCTGAATGTTGACACTTTGCCAAATCTGATGTGACAAACAACAATCTGACCATTTGCGGTTTGGCAAGCACTATAAACTTGCTCAGCAAATCTACCCCATAGAGTACATGGTAGACGCACATCCCTAACAGTAACATGGAGTGAACAATAGTAATGTCAGAAACAAATATTCAAAAGTATAAAAGAAATAATAGAAACCACATACTCTGTATTGCGTAGCTCAAACTCAATTTTCTTAGTAGGTTTGTTATGAGCTTCCACATTCTCAAGCACACCAGCATTCACAATCTGACCCATCACATCTAACAATAGCATAAAACATTATAGTTAAACAAAGATATATAGTTAATCACAAAAACAGTAAATCATGTATTATACTAACCTATCATCACAAAAGGATTTAATTCACCAACAATGATGCTTGGAAAATCCACCAAAGACAAATACACATCTTCTGAGACAGAAGCTGACGGTGTAACTTTGGTACCGTTCTGGAAGTTAATTTTAAATGGATGAGCAGTAACACGATACTGCCCCTTCACTTGATCCACTTTAAAATTCTCAATGATATTCCACCGACCTATAGTTAAGTGTCTGTGATGCTTCAACACCAAAGACTTCTTGCATGAGGCGTGAATCTTTGTTCCCTGTGTTATGAAAATTTGAATATAAGTTATAAAATAGACCAAATAGATACAGTTATGATAATAAATAAAAATATGAATTAAGCTCATAGTTTAGTATCAAAAGTAGCATACGTTTTGATCTGCTAACACCATTTCCAGACTCTCTCCTGATGTTCCTTCAAATCCCTTCCAGGTATGAAGGATTTTGGTCTGCACCCTCCAACTGGACTTGTGTGGTTTCACGTCTGACAGGTAAGTGCTCACGGCCAGTTGATTCATGATTGCTTGAACGAACTGATCTACTGTTTTTTGCTAGAGAAAATAGTGAATGTTGGTGGTGGATGGTTTTTGCCTGTCATATAGCCTCATATATATAGTGTAGTGTGTGGATTAAAAGCTAGGGTTCGCAAAAGTAGAATAAATTAGAGAATATGCTGTTTATGTTTGAGTAAATCCGAAAAAAATTATGTCACAAAAGATTTTGAGTAACTGAAATGGTATGTGTTGATTAATGGTTTTGTTTAGTTTAGGAATATCGATTCATTTAGTTTGGATTCTATGGTTGTTTCATATATTCATGGCGAACTGATTGTTTAGATAAGGTAGTTTAAACTATTCCTTGATTATGTAATTGCGAAGTTTCTAAAATACTAAACAGGAATATCTAGATTTTCTGATTCTCTGGTATGCTATTTATTTTGAAATTAAATTCGGCGTGAAGAAGGAGGTAAAAAATAGGCGGTAAGTAATAACATTTCAAATGTCATTTCCAGGTTTTTGGATCGGGCCAATTTGGGTGATAGGTAGAAACGCTTCTCATCGATTAAGTAATTGGGCCAGACTCACCGGGTTGAAACTAAACAAAAAAAACGCGGGTCGGGTATACTAAAAGTCCGCGTGTTTTAAAGGGATTGTAACGAAAGGATTGAAATGGACGGTGTAATTGGGCCAAGTCCATCGGGTTAAATAAATGACAAAAATTGGGTCGGGTTTAAGTACTAAGATCCGCGTGTTTTTAATTTTTATGTAACCAAGCGTATTGTTTAATAATCATTCAATAACTGTAATAAAAAAATGTTACGAAAACATCTCTAGTGTGAGTACAACATAAATCTAACAGGGTCAAAATGCTTTAAGCTCTTCTCAAATAATAGTATAGGGATATAAGGTCAAAACCCGATAGAAAAAGGGGCAATTGCTTTTTCTAGACCATTTGGTGGTCTTGAATGCAAAACTAGACCCCATATTCCTTTCTTGAGAAACATAACCACTAAGGGTAGTGAAATTACAGTTGACTCCCCTAAGACCAAACAAAAAACAGAAGCCAAAATGACAGATGTACCCCGATAGAAGAGAAGTCAGCGGTATATGTCGATCTGGTTGATTACAAATTTAAGTCTACTGCTTAATTAAAGTTTAAATTTTAATTAGAAAATTTATAAAAAATAATTTGATTAAACTATTGATCAAATAATAACCACATAGACTTCCTGCATTGAAATAAAATATTTTTACATATAAACGAGTCAGTTTAGGAAAGGTTGATTAGGCTAAAATTATTTGATTTAGGTTTGCTTAAGTAGACTTCTCTGTACACTATTGGTGGTTGACTTTGTTTTGCCATCAACCATAACCGACAATTTATCCAAACCGATCGGTTTTCTCGGTTTAAAGGGTACACATATAAAAACTAAAAAACCCTAGATCTATTTCATTATTTTTCGCCTACCACAAAAAAAAAATCAGTCTCTCCCTTTCTCTCCTTCTCACACTAAAAACCCTAGATCTATTTTGCTCTTCATCTCTGTTTCTTTCCCTCTCTTGTTGTTTCACTCTCATCTTAGCCACCGTCATCCTCTCTCCCTCCAAGGTAATTTATGTGCTTTGTTTTTCTTTGTCTCAATTGGTCCTTACCTAAAATCTGCTTAAAACATGAAAAATTGCTTTGGGTTGTTGTAATTGTGATTTAGGTTGTTGATTTGAAGCAATAATGGCCAATTTTGGATTTCTTTTTCTCTGTTGTTCACTTGTAAACCCAGAATCTGATCTTAAATTAGAAAATTTATTTGTTTGTGGAACACTTTACAGATTTTTAGAAGAATTGGAGTAAAAAGGACCAAAAAAAGAAGAAAAACAGTTTTCGCACAGATTCTAATCTCAGATTACGGGACACTTTTGAAGACCTTTCCGACATCCAAATTCAACGATTCTGGTGTCCATGGAAAGCTTGAAGAGTCTAGTTTAACCTCCACTTGGAATTTGTCAATTCCAATCAGCCAATCTGAAGTTATGAATAAAACACTAAAGACATATCATGCAGATGCGAGAAGAATTAAGTCACTTGGAGGTGGAGTTTGAAGAAATGAAGGAGTTGACGGATAGATGAAGTCTACTGCAAGGTCAACAGTGTGGTCAATTGCAAAAATAGACCACACCGTAGACTTCGAGTTATTGTCTCTACGTAGAGGCTTGTTGATGTCTACTCGTATGACATCTACATGAAGTCAACAAAATTTGAAAACTAATTTATTGCAAATTGATGAATAATTTTTAAGATTTTCTTGTTGTATTCTTTAATATAGGCTATATACTTGCATCTGTATAATTTTGACATTATTATATATTATACATATGGAGAAATTAAGGTTTTGGTCTAGTTTGTATTTGTGTGATGGATTGTTTGTTCACTTATGAGTTATGAAAACTTAATATTGCTATCTCTCTGTTGATTTTGGTTCCATGGATGCTTTCTTAAATCGATTTCGATTCAATTTATTCGATGGTTTTGAAAGCTTACTACTTTAACTCTAGCCGCTTGTACATAGGCAATGTCATCAAGTGTAAACAAACTGAATTCGCCAACTTAACAGACACAACAGGAGTCAAGATGATGTATTGACATACACCAATTAAAGAATGGAAAGTGAAAGTACTTACAATCATGTCTTTCTCGCGGATTTGTTTACCATGTTCTCCTCCAACAACCTAACTATCTTAAAAAACCAAAAACTTGATTGCATCACAAGTGTAATATATTATAATAAAAAAAAAACAGAGGCACGTACATTACATATGCGAAAGCCATACACAAAAAAATCAGAGTTTATACTTTATATATTTTCAGTAAAAGCCTATCTATATAATACCGACTTCACCTAAAAATCTAATTTGTTGACTTCAAAAACAAGTCTACATCAATGGCCTAACTGCCTTTAAAATCTAAAAACCTTATTTCTCCATATGTGTAATACATAATCATGTCAAAAACATACAGAGCCAAGTAGACAACATATATCAAAGGATAGACCAAGAAAATCTGAAAATTGTTTCATAAATTTACATAAAACTAGTTTTTAAACTTTTAAGATTTCTTTCTGATGTCTAATGGGTAGACTTCTTTCAGCCAATACGAGTAGACAACAACGTGAAGTCTAATTTGTGGTGGTCTAGTTTTGCAATAACATATATCAAAGCCGACTACCGAGAGAAGTCTACTATGATGTTGACTTCTTGTGTTGGTCGTCTTTGTTATTTTTTGGTCAGTTTTGCAATTAAATTCAAAATGGTATGTTGACTTCAAAATGAAGTTCCCAAGTTAACTTCTTTTGTCGTCTCATGTGGTTATTTTTGCAATTGACCACACCGTTGACTTTATGACTTAATGAGTAGAGTTCATATTACTGTCAACGACAACGTGTTGACTTCATCATGTCGTCAACTACAACGAGTAGACTTCGTGTGGCTATTTTTATGGTTGACCAACAGTAAATATTAGACTTCTCTCGGCAGTCTACTAATTAATTTTACATTAATTTTAATTCAATAATAATCCGGTCAATGTTTTTACATTAAGTCAATTCCAAAAATGACCAATGTAGAAGTCTACTCGAATAATTTACGAGTAGACTTCGTCAGTCAGTCATAACTAGAAAGTCAAGATTTTGGTCAATTGCAAATATACACCTTAATAGACTTATCAATGAAGTATACTGCGGAAATATTATAAAGACGTCTACGTAGCAATTTTTGTTTTCAAATGAAATTCTGTAGACTGCGAAATGAAGTCTACGGCTCGAAAATCGATGAATTTTCAATTGCAAAACTGACCAGATAGCAGTAAACTAACAAATGAAGTCTACTTTCGCGGAACTAAATAGGAAAAAATCACAAAATCTACCGGAAATTTTTAGAATTCGGTGGTTGTTTGGCAATGTCAAGCACCGAAGACGTCGTCTTTAGTCACCACGGAAGAAACCCAACACCAATTTAATCACTATCCAAGAATCACGACATATAACAAGATGAATGCACTTGCAAATTTTCTTGGAGTAAAATGGAGAGGAGATGAAAGAAATTGAAGTTCTCATAGCATTGGGTGTTATTTAAGCTCACAATTTCGGGTTGTTGAAGCATTAAGAGCTTAAATTTTGGTTGTTCAAGGTTGTTGAAAAAATTGATGCCGATGGCACAACCGTAAATAAGTGAAGAAGATGAGGATATGAGTGTAATAAGCATTTTCACAAGAAATTCAAATAAATCAGAAATAATGGCATTTTTGTGAATACAATTAAGACATGAGGAGTTAATTGGGATAAAGTGGCAAATTATGGAGAGAGAAAAATAAGTGATTATATTTGCAATTGACTTTATTTTGGGGTCTAGTTGAGAAAGCACCCCATAGAAAAATATAGGTTGAAGTGTGGTTTTCTTCAAGAAAATTTTTTTTATCTACATAATATTATCTACTTCTCCAACTTAAGAAGAATTTGATGTAAAAACTTGTTTTCGGGGTTGTGCAAATTTTGAATGCAATTAAAATAAAATAAAAAAGAAGGTCAAAACCCGATAGACAAATAAAGTTGACCAGGTTCGTTATTGAGCAACCAAACCACGTATCTGCGTTCATCCAAAATCGATCATCATGACGTTCTGTGAAAAATAAATTCAAACTTTTGAGAACATTTATCTATAGTTAGACGGCAAATTGACTTAATTATATATATATAGAATACATCTCACATGGAATTAATACATTAATCTATAACAAAATTAGTCCGGCTATTACACTAGGTTAGATATAAATTTGAAAAAAGATTAACCATATGTTGGAAACAATATGTTTCCATGAATACGCGTTCCAAAAATGAACTATAGATTGACTTGGAAAAATTAGATACTATATATTAAATCCCTTTGACGCAAAATATTACCTTTTTTGTATATAATTACCAAATAAGGAGAATAAATAACAACCTACGTAAACCAATCCGTTCTTCTAATAAACCTTTAGCCACCTTTATTTTGTACTTTTGCCATTCACACGGGGTAGTTGTAATGTTGTATAAAAGACTCGGTGTTGAAATGTATAAATGACTCGGTGCAAATAAATAACTAAATGAAAAGTAGAAGATAAATTGAATAGATGAAATAAAAAGAAGTCAAAATAAATGGTCAGTAAAGGATTTGACCGGACCGGGGCGGTCCATCCATTAATTTCCCACTACCTTCCCTGATTTAGCACATATGAATGGCAATTTGCATGCCATTTATTTCATCCTCCCTCATTCACTCTATAAATATATTTAAAAACAAAAATCAATTTCTTCCATACACAAAAATCAAACAACTTTTGAGAGCGTATATTTCTCTCTCGACTAAAATAGTAACCTTACGGGTATTTTTTTACATAGATCTCTGTGGTTTTCTTGGCTAAAATCAAGTGTGATATTTTTGGTTTCTTGAATTGAATGAAAATGAGACGAGGCAGTTCAAGTACCGACCATGAACTTGGGATTCTACGAGGAGCTAACTCGGATACGAACTCGGACACCGAAAGCATCGCTAGCGACCGCAGTGCCTTCAGCGGTCCGCTCGGCCGGCCTAAACGTGCGTCCAAGAAAAACGCAAGATTCGCGGCGGATCTTCCCAAGAGAAGCAATAGTGCTACTGACGGTCGCGGTGACGATGATGACTACGTGGAGATCACTCTAGACATCAGGGACGACTCTGTGGCCGTCCACAGCGTTCAACAAGCAGCTGGAGGAGGAGCCCACTTGGAGGACCCTGAGCTAGCCCTTCTCACGAAGAAGACGCTTGAGAGCAGCCTCAACAACACCACTTCCTTATCCTTCTTCCGAAGCACCTCCTCACGAATCAAGAACGCCTCACGCGAGCTCCGCCGCGTGTTCTCTAGACGTCCCTCCCCGGCCGTGCGGCGGTTTGACCGTACGAGCTCCGCGGCCATCCATGCCCTCAAAGGTCTCAAGTTCATCGCCACCAAGACCGCCGCGTGGCCTGCCGTCGACCAACGCTTCGAGAAACTCTCTGCTGACTCAAACGGCCTCTTACTCTCTACCAAGTTTTGGGAGTGCTTAGGTAAATTAAATTACTTATTGCTAAGCAATTGTATTATATTACTATATGTTTCCATTTTTGTTAGTCTCATTTTTGGGTTATCTCTAGGAATGAACAAGGAATCCAAAGACTTCGCTGACCAACTCTTTAGAGCACTAGCTCGTCGGAACAACATCTCCGGCAATGCAATCACCAAGGAGCAGCTCAGGCTCTTCTGGGAACAGATCTCAGATGAAAGCTTCGATGCCAAACTCCAAGTCTTTTTTGACATGTAAGCTTTTTAATTACTTATCTTCACCTAACCCATAAATATCTAACGCGTAATCACTAGCTATTTGTCATTTAATATGGACTCTTAATGATAATCAAACGGTCATCAGAATTTCAGGAACCAAAATAATAATAGTAATAAATTATTTAATCATTTTTGGAGTTATGGTGGATTTGTAACTAATAAGTGACGTCACTGTTTGGTCAGGGTGGACAAAGATGAGGATGGGAGAGTAACAGAAGAAGAGGTTGCTGAGGTGAGAGAACAACACACACCATTCAATAATTATCTTTAGTCTCATATTTTATTGATATTCTTAGTTGATTATTTTGACAATTTTGTCCACGCGTAAATCCCACTGACTTTATATTTGCTGACGTTTAGTGGTAACATCACCAATATATTAACTGCATGTGAACACGACAATAATGGTTAATAGATTGATAGATAAGATAGAGAGAGTAGTAGTCTTTATTAGTTTAGCTTAGGTTATTAATTTTCAAATATTTTGCTTTTGTTTTTTAATTTGTTGGTAATTAATTGCAGATTATAAGTCTTAGTGCTTCAGCCAACATGCTCTCTAATATTCAAAAGCAAGCCAAAGAATATGCAGCGTTGATAATGGAAGAGTTGGACCCAGACAATGCTGGGTATATTATGGTACGTGTGGTCCACCTTCACCCACTAAATCACTAATGGTATATATCGTACGTAAATTCACCACCCTTAAAATAATATAAACAACCTGAAAAATCTAAGGTTCTAGAAATATAAAGCGGTCAAAATTATTGAGCCACCTCTTGATTGTTTTCTTTTTTTTTTTCAACTTATTGGGCCACTTTGGTTTTTTTGACCAAATCAAATCAACAAAACTCGACAAGCGTAGATGGGTTGGTGGTTAAGATATGAAGAAATGAACAATACATTTGTTAACTATATATGAAGAAAAGAACCAAAAGTATAATACGAACGTGCGGTTATTTTTTAAATATTTTAAAAACCTAGGTTAAATGTTTCATTTCCATTCATTATTGCAATATAACTCATTTAATTTGGGTTATATAACATTTGAAATTAGCTTAAGCCCTTTAACAAAAAATCAAATAAAAAACATTTGGGATTAGCCTATTTTTAATTTATCAAAACAAAACCTTAGTAAAATGTTTAAAAAATAGTTTTGGAACATTAATGTTGTATTTTAATATATGATAGTTAATGACATGAATTGGACACTGGTGAAACAGATCGAAAACCTGGAAATGCTGCTATTACAAGCACCAAACCAGTCGGTGCGGATTGGAGACAGCAGGATACTAAGTCAGATGCTAAGTCAGAAGCTGAAACCGGCAAAAGAGAGCAACCCTCTAGTGAGATGGTCGGAGAAAATCAAATATTTCATACTTGACAACTGGCAGAGACTATGGATCATGATGCTATGGCTTGGCATATGCGGTGGCCTCTTTGCTTACAAATTCATTCAGTACAAGAACAAAGAAGCCTTTGGTGTGATGGGCTATTGTGTTTGTATAGCCAAAGGAGGCGCAGAGACTCTCAAATTCAACATGGCTCTTATATTGTTGCCTGTTTGTCGTAATACCATAACTTGGCTTAGGAACAAGACCAAGCTAGGTACTGTCGTTCCGTTTGATGATAATCTCAACTTCCACAAGGTTATTGCAAGCGGGATTGTGGTCGGGGTTTTGCTCCATGTGGGTGCGCATTTAACGTGTGATTTCCCGCGTTTAATTGCCGCGGATGAGGAAACCTATGAGCCGATGGAAAAATACTTTGGGGAGCAACCGACAAGCTACTGGTGGTTTGTGAAAGGATGGGAAGGAGTGACTGGAATTATTATGGTTGTGCTAATGGCTATAGCCTTTACACTCGCTACGCCTTGGTTCCGTCGTAACAAGCTTAACTTACCTAAATTCCTCAAGAAGCTTACTGGTTTCAATGCCTTTTGGTACTCCCACCATTTGTTCATCATTGTTTATGCTCTTCTCATTGTCCACGGTATCAAGCTCTACCTCACCAAGATTTGGTATCAGAAAACGGTACACTCTTCAAGCCTTATCGTCTCTGTTTTCTTCTTTTCTTTCCTTTTTCGGGTTAATAACACTTCGTGTTTATGTCATTCTTGTAGACATGGATGTATCTCGTTGTACCCATCCTTTTATATGCAACTGAGAGGCTGATCCGGGCTTTCAGATCAAGCATCAAACCGGTTAAGATGCTCAAGGTTAGATATATGTCTCTTTAATTATAGAAAAGCTTATGTTTCTAGGAAAAACAACCAAAACGTATATTTAATAGTACATTATTTGGTTTAGAATTTCTTAAAACTTATCTTAAAGACTTGTAACGAGACGTATATATGTACCAATAGGTTGCTGTTTACCCTGGGAACGTGTTGTCTCTACACATGACGAAGCCACAAGGATTCAAATACAAGAGTGGACAGTACATGTTCGTGAACTGCCGAGCCGTCTCTCCTTTCGAATGGCATCCTTTCTCCATCACGTCCGCTCCCGGAGACGATTACCTGAGCGTACACATCCGCACTCTCGGTGATTGGACACGTAAGCTCAGGACCGTTTTCTCCGAGGTTTGTAAACCTCCTACCGCCGGTAAAAGTGGTCTACTTCGAGCAGACGGAGGAGATGGGAACCTCCCATTCCCAAAGGTCCTTATAGACGGTCCATACGGTGCTCCCGCACAAGACTACAAGAAGTACGACGTTGTTCTTCTAGTAGGTCTCGGCATTGGAGCCACACCTATGATCAGTATCCTCAAGGACATCATCAACAACATGAAATCTCCTGACCGCGACAGCGACATTGAGAACAACAACAGTAACAACAATAGTAAAGGGTTTAAGACAAGGAAGGCTTACTTCTACTGGGTGACAAGAGAGCAAGGATCTTTCGAGTGGTTCAAAGGAATAATGGACGAGGTTGCGGAGTTGGACGAGGAAGGAATCATCGAGCTCCATAATTACTGCACGAGCGTGTACGAGGAAGGTGATGCTAGAGTTGCTCTCATCGCCATGCTTCAGTCGTTGCAACACGCTAAGAACGGTGTTGATGTTGTGTCGGGGACACGTGTCAAGTCCCACTTCGCGAAACCTAACTGGAGACAAGTTTACAAGAGAATCGCGGTTCAGCACCCAGGCAAACGTATCGGTAATAATTAATCTCGACCGTTAATCTCGTTGTGTATATAATTAACTAATGAATTTAGATGAAATACTAATATGAATTCAATTGCAGGAGTCTTCTACTGTGGGATACCAGGATTGACAAAGCAATTAAAAGATCTAGCTTTGGATTTCTCTCGTAAGACAACCACCAAGTTTGACTTCCACAAAGAGAACTTTTAGATTTTTATATATAAGTTGTAGAAAAATAAAACAAGAATCTTTACAGATAAATATTTTATTTAAAATTCTTTTCATTTTATGAAAACATCATATATGAGCTATCTTTTTCCCTTTCTTCCTTTTCACCTACCGTTTTTTTTTTGTTTACTTTTTTCACTACTTAGTTTTATGCGAGATTTTAGTGTATAAGATAGTAGAAGTTTAGTTGCAGCTTTGGTGCTGTAAAAATGTAATTATGGAGTTATTGTAGCATAATTTTGTACTTGTATTCGTATGATCGTATCTAACAAGTAAAGATAGTTTTGATTATGAATACCCATTACTCCTTTTGACATTATTTATATAAATAATAACATTAAATATGTCTTGATTGTTTGTTCACCTATGCATTTGCGTGTTTTACTTATCTATATGTTTTTTTTTTTTTTTACTTATCTATATGTTATTAATAGTGTGCTTTTAGTTAAATTGACAGATAATCTCTTAACGCAAAACCATCTTATCACTCTAGCTAGTTAGCTTAATTTAGTTTTTCATAAGTCTTATTGCGTATATGTCTTTTCTAATGTTTGATCGGAAAAATATCATTAAAAGTCTCAATTTTGGAATTTCATTGGAAAAAAACCCAACGTTGCATCCAGTAAAATAAAAATCCAACTATTTTTTATTTCTCCATTAAATCGTAAGCTTTTGTTGCCTTAACCAATTTACGTAAATTTTTTATTCACGAAACGAAACAGATATACATTCGTTTATCCAAAATAAATGATAGATTGAATATATATGTTCATATTCATCCACAAAGTGAACATTAAATTCTTTTTCACATTTTCATGCAAGTTCATCAAGTGTCTCAAATTTGATTCCAAAAACAATTATTGTCTCGATATGACATCGTTTTGCAGACTAAATAGTCAAGGTAGCTTGCGTGTCAAGTAAAAATCTAATCATTTATAAACGCTTCAGAAACAAATGAACACATGTTTTTTTTAACTCACCTTCAATGTTCTTCTTCTTCTTATTGCCTAAAACTTTTATTGCCCGCAAAATTTAATAGGTGAATGTTAATTATGAATTTCTAGAGCCCGCATATTTTATTACGTGAATGACTGTAATGAATTTTAATGCCTGCAAAGTTTAATATGCTTCGATTTAAATTACAAAACAAAGTGGTATTATAATTTTGATCTAGTATGGTTCGATTTGGTTTAGTGTTGTTTGTTTTTTATTGGAGAGAAACTTATTCAATACTTGCAAACTAAAATCGAACTAAACATATATTACATTTTAGTGTCTGCAAAATTTAGCATACTAACTTAAAAATCACTTGTTACAAGGTAATCAAGTTAGTCTATTGTTGACATAATACTCCAGTAGCAAATTCAGCAAAAATGCCATGAGAAAATTCTCAACGTTTCAAAGAACAAAATCTTTCCCTTGTTCCAGCTAGGGGCTTGGAGCTTCGGTAGTTTCAAGGCAATGTAAACCATTCGGAAAAGTGCATTTGAAGGTCTTACAAACCTCCAATTTTCTCCTCGGAGGCTGACCATTTCGATGCAGGAACCCAGTTAGACCATTTGTCGCGCTTGCGTATCTTGTCACCGTGTAAAAGTATCCACATTTCAAATTATGATCGAACATATAAGAAATACCATCATTTTATACTGCTTTGACAAACACAGTAGGCCTTACACTTGTAGAAATTAGAAACCAATCATGCCATAAGTTAGGTGAGAATAATCAAAGACGGCTTCTCGAAACTATTATTTAGAGACGAACCTTTTACCAAATATTTTTGGTGATAGCCTCACTTCAGTAGATATACACATTACAGCCGAAGAAAACAAAGCGTTCAAAGAAACAATATTTTTATATAAAGGTTAATCCAAATTCACCAAAATGTGTTAGTAAACAAACCCCATTCACAAAAGCAAAACTTTAGCATTTGAACCAGAAAAGAAGCAAGGTGGCGTATGGTGGTTTGACGTGCAATTCAACTCACCCCACATAATTATTCTTAACTATAACCAGTAACCATCACAACCACAACTGTATATCTTTCTTTCAAAGTCCTGAATTCTACAGGACATAATTCAAACTCAGTACATCCATTCTTGTGGAAGAGGTCTTTCCTGATTCAGACAGCCACCACCAACTACAGCTATTACCAAACAAACGAATAGATTCAATCATATGTCTATTTTTGTTTTCCAGAATTGAAAATATGATTGAGGATAATGTTTGAATTACTACCGTAATCTCAATCCAATCTTTCGAATTTGGTTTACACCGACCATAGGGACTTCCAATCCACTCTTGGTTACACATGTAGTTCCATGGAATATAATGAACTGCTTGTACGTGAATTGAGTGGTGTCAATGAATTGCTCTGCTTCATCTGTCAAACACATGGACATCCTGCTGCTCTGGTCCTTGCCTCTTTAAAAAAGAAAAAAGTGGTCAACTATTTTCAGTGAGTAATTCTTTGAAGTTCATAGAGAGCTCTCTAATAAGCTACTCCAACATAATCTCAGCCAGCAAATCTCGCTTGCGCTCCTTAAATTCCCAAAGCAAGGGACATAGAGGGTTATGTATTTGATCATTAATTCTTCAATGAAAGAAATTACCAAATATATGCAAAGAGAAGGTTTACCTCTCAGTTCCTTGCTTGCTCAAGCTGAAATAATTTCCTTCATTCTCTCATCAGAAGATTGGCTCTAAGATATCCTGAAAATTTTTTACCCCATCAGTAACGAAAAATAGAACATTTTCAGCATATGGAGTTAGACCAGATATATATCAATACAGAAAGATTAACCAATCCTCAAAAAAAAAAAAAAAAAAAAAAATATCCACAACAAAACGCTTTCTAACAACCATAGAATCTTTACACCAAAGGATATCTAGACTTACATAGTAGCCATCATGGTATTTAACCGAAATTTGGTCAAACAATAATGTTAAATAATGAACCCGCGCCATGAGTTCTCATAAAATTGGAATCTCAATAATTGGCCCTCCTTCAACAACTTATAGTTATCAAGCACCGAGAGACCATGTTTGAGCTTCCCTACAGAGCAGAACATAGAAGTGTTTGATGTGAGTGATGATTAGGTACCACCGACTTGTGTTGTTACTTACGACCTCAAAAGTATTGACGCGTGTAGCTGCAAAAACAAACAATATACACGTCAATTCGTATCACTTTCTTGTCGAAGACGAAAATAAAGAAACAAAGGACAGAAATAAACCCAACTTTTTTCTCCATCGACCACAACAATGAAGATGCAACTGGTGACATAGTTGTTGTATCAGTTCGAAGTACTACATGTACAGGAAGTAGTTCAGAGGCGCAGATGAAATGTGACGAAGAACTGAAGAAAAGGAAAACATCAAAGGCGGTTCAAGAGAGATTCCAGTAAGCTTCTATGAGAGATAGAAGAGAAGGTGGAAAAGGTTTCCTTGAAGAAAAAGAAAAGGAAACAAGAAGAAAAAACAATTTACTAATTCATGAAGAAAAAGGAAATTGTTCAAAACCTATTAGAACTAGAATAGGGAATTGGCTTGTGTATAGCCACGCCCTATTTAGTATAAATAGGGTGCTAAGGCTTCATGGAAGCTTAGCACAAACAAGAGAGAGTAATTCCTAAGCAACTAAATTTTAACACAAAAGAAAAAGCTAAGAACTTAGGAGAGGGCTAAGGGGTTTTTGAGAGAAATTCTAGATCGGTGTGTGATTAAGAACAAGTGTTTGTTGGAATAGAAAATAGGTTGAGAGAAACAATTGTAACCTGATTTTCTATTAATCAAAGATTGTGTTGTTGAGGAAAACACCCATTGCGTTACTTTCTGTTCTAGTTCTTGAAGTACTACAACTCTGGCTTTTTCAAACAATGTCCGAACAAAACTTTCGGATTCCACACCGGATTAGTGACGAAAAGAGTTGATTTATAACAAAATAGAAAATTTATCATTTGCATTGTCTAATTGTGCACTCGATTTGTCTTTAACCCACCGTACCAACAAAAGGGTATAACTATATAGCTAAAAAAAAAATACCAGAATCTCAAGGGAAGTACCAATTATACTAAATCCAAGAAACTGATTCTTTGCTGCTCATTCACCAAATATCTCTGCTACCAAACACCCATTAAGATGGGACATCATCGTTTATTTTAATTTTTATTAATTACACTAAGTTTTACCTTACTAACCTATGAAAACAATTAATTATTAATGTCCTTCCTAAAAATATAAAAATATATACATGATTAATGTCCTTCCTAAAAAAGTATAAAAATATACACATGCGGCGACCGCGGGTTAGATCCTAGTTTATATATATAACAATATCAATACATGCTCTTAAGATTGCATCTTTTTATACTAATATATTTTATATTTTTATTTATAGACACACATTTTCACAATAATATATCGATATAACGTATTCTAGTATAAAACTTTCCTCCACGACATCGCAGGGATCCTGAAACCTAGTAATAATAATAATAATAAGTTATATGTTTTTATAACTTGGTATAATATTTCTTGTATATATATATATATATATATATATATATATATATCTCTAGTTTTTCACTTAACGCGATAACTATGTTATTAGATGGTATACATATTAATGTATATATGTGTCTAAAAAAAATCTATTGGATACACAATGTATGTGTTTTTTTATTTGTTTAACAAGTTACAAGGAAATATAACATGTTGAAAATAAATATAACACTTTACATGTAAATCTAACTCGTTTTTTATTACTACTAGACAAGCTATTTACCAGCTGGGGGTTTCATTCCACATGCCTCACTTTCTATTAGATTGCAAACCACTCCCTCCGAGAAAACTCAGCAAATGTCATCCCATCCCTTAACCGAGACGATAGAGGTGGAACGATTTTCTCTATATCTGGTTTAGGGACCTCGTCCGTATCAGGGAGCTGACTCTGTAGAGAATCTGAGACTGAGAAACTTTGGCTCCACTTTGGCTGTAAGAAGACCACAAATGTCTCACGGCTTACGTGGTCCAGCTTCTCTGGTTTGCACACACAGTGAAGGGTCGACCGTAGCTTCCCTTTGGACAAAATATCAGCAGATTCTCCAATTTGAACTAAAAAACTGTCTTGTGGAGTCTTGACCATGTAGAACTTGTTCTTGGTGGGATGATAGATCTGAAGATAAGAGTGGCTGGTCATGGAAGTGCATTCCTGGTAAGAACTAGATGATAGAAACATCGGATCCGTGAGAAGAGTAAAGATGCCATAATCGTAATGCCACTGTTGCCACAGACCATTTCGGACTCTACTCTTGCTTGACACTCGTTTGCCAGATTGGTCTGCCGTGTCGGTTTCTCTGAGAGCACATTTATCTGCAGCGGAGTTGTAATGTATGAGGCGCCCTTTCGCTGTGCAAGAGTCGAGTAAAGTCTTCTCCAGCAAGCCTCCACCAATCTCCCTGTCGCATAGACGGGCAATGGACAAGCCCAATTCCGTCATACAAAACCCTAGATCCTTAAATGCACCGCCAAGATTTGTGAAGTCATCATCATCCTCCTGCAAGTCCAGTTTTGAACAGAGCTGTTTTTCTGGTGAAGCGCGTTCATAATTGAGCTGCATTGCAAAAGACGAGACATCTCGTTCTGGATTCTTGAGAGGAACGTCGCTACCCAAGTGGTGCTCCTTTTGGCAGTAACGATGAACAACGAAACCACATAAATCAGTATTACGTGGTGATGAGCGATGAACCAACTCAAAGAAAACAAGTCAAAGTTCCAATCTCTTTTTTTTTTTTTTTTTATAAAAAGTCAACGTTCCGATCTTGAGAAGAAAGCATCCATCAATCGTTCTTGGCATACAACAATACAAGTTGATTACCTTGAAAATGCGTATCCACTTGTCGGGATCAAGAAGAGCAAGCTTCCGAGCCACAGGAAGGAGTCTACCGCGGAGAAGGGCGGAGCCAAGAACGCCGGTGATACAAAGCAAGCCTGGGCCGGTGGGGCCAAGGGATTCCATCACATTTCTCGAGATCTCTGGAGGAGAAGAAGAATGAAAGCGAGAGGACAGAAGAAGATCGGACAAGGACAGTTGATAGGGTTCAAGAATCTCTGTTTCTTCTCCGTTCATAGCTCTGGGGTCGCTATATTCTCGTAATCCACATTTTATCAATTATCAAAACTAATCAATCCACTAACGTTGTGGCCCAACCCAAACCAACTGTTTTGTTTATTCTTGTTGCTTCATTTACACGGAACGCCGGTGATACAAAGCAGAATCAATGAATAGAAGGACCAAAGAGAGACGCAAAAGCAGAGAATTAATAAGAGAGATAAAAAAAGAATACTTCTTTCCTTCTTGTTTGTGTCTGACAAGAAGAGCAGAGCCAAAGTATCCTTTCCCGATTTGCTCCAAGACTTCAAAAATTTGAGTATGCAAAAGTGCTATAACGTTTTAGTTTAAATTTTTTTTACACAAATGTTCTTTTATTATTTGATTATCATTTATGTTGTTTAAAACTTTGTTCTAATTAGAAAGGGGAAGTCAAAAATAGATATCATTAGTTAAAAATATTTACTGAATACGTAACAACGTATATTTAACAAAAAAAATATTACTAAGCAATATATCTTTCTCTTTATTGGTTGATTTAATATATTTGTGGAGTAGTAGTTTTTTTTAAGTAGCTATGTGTTGATGATGTAAAGGAAGTATAAGTAGGTACATATATATATATATATAATATACATGCAAACTTAGTATAGTTAAAGGTTTTGTATAATGATTTATTTTGCTTCTTTTGAACATAAATACTGTTTTATTTATATTTTAATAGAATTTAATGTTGTTTAATAAACTTCATAAGAAATAAAACGTTTAAAGATAAAATTTGATTGAAATGTCATTTTCTCATACTTGTGTTTTATAAATTATGAAATTTTGCAATTATAGAGCAATATATCTATTTTGAAAAATATTAAATTACCAGATATACAACATCGGACGCAATCCCATATGATATGATCAGATTTGTGGAGCTATACTGAAAGGATCGTAACTTTGTTTTCATCGTTTGAGTTCTTCGAACAAATTTCATCTATCTCATCATCGAAATCTACCGATCACTTTGTTGTTCGGTCGTTATTAGTCTCTTTCTTTTTAGTAGTTACTCTTTTTATCTGGCGAAGCATCCTCTCTGTTACTCTGATTTTGGTGACTCCTTGTAGTCCATTGTATCTGGACTCGCACGTGAATAACTTGGTACATGAATTCCTTAATTCAATTAGCTCTTTTTTTTATCTTTGAAAAATATATAACGTTTGATCTTTCAAGTACCAATGGTCAAGAGATGGTTCTTTATATATAAACCACTACTTGAGAATCAAGAAACTTGCTTATTTTCC
>CM022181.2:8315257-8338985 GCA_011420285.2 Erysimum cheiranthoides | reverse complement strand
AAATTTTCATTAAAATCTTAATTTGTTTTAAAATACCAACTTTTGTAAAATAAAAAACTGCCATAATAATAGTTTTTTTAACTAAGTGTCAGGCAAAGTACCCGAATTCGAAGATCTGAATCGAACCCGACTAAATATCCAAATGGGTCTTAGAGGCCGATATTTCGGGTATGCGAGAAACCCTGATCTTAAACCAAACCAAACGGATACCCGACATAATTTGAATCTAACTAACCTATTAACCATTTTTTTATCTACCTTTAGATATTTCATTTATTTTCGAGTATTTAAAATAGTTTGTGTAGTTTTTACTATATTTCTTTTGGATAATTCAGATTTTTTTTTAGGGAGATTTTCAAGTAATTCCGATAAGTTTAGTTATTAATTTAATTGGATTGGGTAATTTTTTTTGGACAATTTCAAGGGAGACATTCAGAGGCGGACCTACGTACATTCATGTGGGGTCAACTAACATCTCATTAATATAATATTATTTTATGGAAAATTTCATAAAAATCCTCAACAAAATTCCCAAACTATTGCTTACCCAGAATAATACCCCAACTATTTTGTTTGTTTATTTTAAATCTTCAAGTATGCATGTGTGTTCATTTGACTATCTCTCGTTAACGGAGAGTAATGGAGATGTTAATGGTGTTAAATGTTGATTAAACTCTGTTAAGTATCTCTAACCTTGGGTTAACTTTAACCCAACCCAACATTTAAAAAAAAAAAAAAGAAAGAAAAACAAAAACTTTAACCCAAGATTTACGACAAATCAAAATCAAAATCCCCATATCAGAAAATAAAACCCTCAAATCTCCAAATCAAAATCCCAAATTCCTTTCTTGCTCGTCGTGAGCTCTCCGATGTGCGTCCTTCTTTCTCACTCTCCAAAGATTCAAAAAGATATACTAAATTGTGTTGCTGAAGAGCTAGTCAAATCTATTGTGGAAGAAATTGATCATGATGTTTTTGGTTTATTGGTGGATGAGTCGGGTTTTGTTTTTGATAAAGAACAAATGGATGTAGTGTTTTGTTTTGTTGATAAAAGTGGGATGGTCAAAGAAAGATTTATAAGTATTACACATGTGAGTGATACATGTTCAATATCTTTGAAAGCTGCTATTGATTCTTTGTTTGCAAAACATAGGTTAAGCATTAATTTTTACTTATTTGCTTTTAACATCTAGTGACCCAAATTAAAAGTACCCCAATTATTTATTTAAGTTTTATTCTTCCTTCTACATCTCTAACCTAATGAACGCAAGGAGAGTTTTTTCTCTGCCTCTTTCACTTTTCTTCAGTGTTTAAACATATTTTCTTATGCCCTTTCATTCAACTAAGTCCAAATTTCAAATTAAAATTTTGTTTCATCACTATATTTATTTATTTAACCATTGAGTATATTTGTCTGAACAAAATTAGTATGTATATTTGTCAATTACATTAAATTTTGTGGTTTTGAATAACAAAAATTATTCGTTTGACTAATCCTTTATTCCTTTTAGATCATGATCATAAACCAAGAGACAAAAGACTAATTAAAAAAAATAGGGTTTTGTGCAAAAAAAACCCTCCAAGTGAATCTTTTTTTGCAATTTAACCCTCAATATCCAACTTATGCAAGTCAATACCATGAAGTCGAAAGTCACCCGCAATATAACCCTTCTCCGTATCGATGACGTGGCACCGTTTAAAACTTAACGGAGGCCAAAACGACACCATTTTACTCCGAAAAAAAAACAGCAAGAAGTGTAGAAGTTGTGTAAAAAAACAACAAGCCACGATTGACCCGAAAACCCAACCGACCTAAACTAAACCCGACCCCTTTTCTTAGAAAAAAACCCCAATTTTATCACGAACCCTAAACCCCCCAATTCTCCTTCTCTTTACCAATTCTCCTTCTCTTTCTTACCGAACAAATCGGAGAAATCGAAGATGTGAAGACCCAAAATCAAACACATTCTTCCTTATTACGTGAAATTGAGTTCTGCTCTTCGTTCATAAGTCTTAGTTTTTGTTTATCACGAGCAACCTGAGAGAGATCGAGGTGAGGTGGAGAAATCAAGCACGTTCATAAGCGTGACTTTTTTTTGTTCTCACGTTGAGAGAGAAATCGAGCAAAATCAAGCAAAATGAGGTTTGAATTGTGTTGTATTCGATTGTGTTATGTTTGATTTGAGTTGGGTTTGATTTTGTTGGGTTTGATTTGAGTTGGGTTCGATTGTATATCTTTATTTTTCAACAATGGGTTTATTATTTTCATTGTTCAGAAACTAAGTGTTTCAATTTTTCTGTTTTGTAGTTTCGATTTGTTTATACGTGCTGGAGGATATTGGTCAACTAATGACCAATATCTTGGAGGGGAGACACATATAGTGGGTTTGATATCAGCTGAATTGTTTACACTTAGTTCAGTTTTGATGCTTATTGGGGAGCACCTCGGGTATGAGGAAAATATGAAGAAAGTTGCTTGGTGTCCACCAGAAACGCCTGAAGGGAAAGAAGACATTGATAATGATGATGCTTTACAGAAGTTGATTCATTACGCTGTCGGTAGTGGTGCATTAACTTTGTTTGTTGTTCGGGAAGATGATCCTTATATAGATAGGCATATTGATTATAATGCGATGAGGGTACTTGTCAGAGATGACATTGAGGAAGTATTGGTCGATGCTGAAGCTGAAAATGATGGTGGTAGTGGCTCTGAATCAGATGATGGTGGTGGTGAGAATCAGCTTAAAGACATGGTTTATAGCAGTAGTGATGATGACAGTCCACATTTTGCATCTGAAGTTTGGTTCTGTTAGTGTCAAGAAAATACTCTCTCTTTTAGATTGTTCTGCTATAAACAAGTTACTGTATGTTGGTTCTTATTTCAATCAAATCAATTTTATTTCATCCTGTAACATTTACTTAAAAGTTCAAACTTCTACATTGATGATATTCACAAATTACACCAAATCTACAAACACACACATGGACCAAAAAACAGAGTCAACAACCAGAATTAGAAACTTATGGGAGATGAATGGAAGATGAAGTAGGTGATGATGATGAATCATGATCCTTGACAATCTCTCGAAGTTGCTTCACTATATCTTCCATTTGCTTCATCTCTTTGTGTTGTCACATCATCATCCCTCACCTTAGCATTACTGTAATTATCTTCAATGACATGAACATCATGCATAATCAGTTCTCTATCCTCATCGCCTTCTCTCTTCTTGTTGAAATTATCATCTTCCGTCTCTTGATCATCATCAATGTGCTTGTAAGTTTCAAGTTCTTTCTCTAGAAAATGCTTCTCTCTCTCCCTCTTGAAAAGAATCTCCTTGAGTATATTCATCTCTTCCAGACCAATTATCACACACACACACACATCTCTTCCAAGCTTGCACAATCGAACCCAACTCAAATCAAACCCAACAAAATCGAACCCAACTCAAATCAAACACAAAACAATCGAACCCAGCACAATCAAACCCTACAAAATCGATACCTCTCCTTTTCCCCCCAAATCAAACGATTTCCCTAATTTTCCAAGAACAAGTGACCAACTACAAGACTAATCGAAATCTAGAACGAATCTAGATCAAAAGAAAAACACTCCAAGATCTTGCTGAATCGTAGCAATCGATTTCCCCAAATCGATTTGAACCCTAACTTTTTGTTTTAAGAAATCGATTTTGTTAAAAGAGGGGAGTGGAAATCGTGGCTTGTTTGTTTTTTTACACAACTTCTACACTTCTTGCTGTTTTTTTTCGGAGTAAAACGGTGTCGTTTTGGCCTCCGTTAAGTTTTTAAACGGTGCCACGTCATCGATACGGAGAAGGGTTATATTGCGGGTGACTTTCGACTTCATGGTATTGACTTGCATAAGTTGGATATTGAGGGTTAAATTGCAAAAAAGATTCACTTGGAGGGTTTTTTTGCACAAAACCCAAAAAAATAACCTTTTCAATAAAGTGAGCATGTGACCGCCGACCGACATCGTGGAATTGTTTTACCAATTTAGATTTTTTTTTGATTGAATTATTAGAAGTCTATTACTTAAATTATTAGAATACTGGTAAGCAGTATCAAATAATTTTGAACTTAAACTATTAGAATTTTGTACACTTTTTTACTCTGCAATTTACAATATTAAAATATTTAATTCTTTGTTATTTTTTATTTCAGATGAATCAAATGTCATTGAAGAAGTTTTTAAAAAGAAACGATCCACCTTCTACATTTTGCGCTAATTTAGATGATTTACCATCGGATCTTGCTGATCGAAAAAGAATAGCATATTACCATCCAAATCAAAGAAATGAGGTAATTCGTAAGTATTTGGTTAAAGGTCCTTGCCAACCCCGAGGTCATAATTTTAAGCAAATAGATATAGGAGGTGTGATGAGGCGATTTAACGTAGGTTGGTTCGATAGGTTTCAAAGCTGGTTTGAGTATAGTGTGAAGAAAGAAGCAGCTTTTTGTCTTTGTTATTATTTGTTCAGAGATAATGTTGGTATGGGAGGAAAAATGATGCATGGGGAATTGAAGGATTCTCTAGTTGGAATAAGTTTAGTAGCATTTCAGGACATGGGATTAGTGATTTTCATAAGAATGCAATCATGAAGTGTGAAGACTTGATGAATCAAAGTCGTTTATGTCAAGTGTGCTCTGCAGAAGCAAGATGATATCACGAAGAATGAGTATCGAGTTCGGTTGAATGCATCAATTGATGCTTCCAGATACTTATTACGACATGAATTGTCTTTTCGTGGTCACGATGAGTCTGAAAATAACAGAGGTAATTTTGTAGAGCTCTTAAAATACATTGCTGAACAAAATGAAGTTGTGAGTAATGATATTTTAGAAATTAAATGCTCTTGGAAATAATCAAATGATGTCTCCAAAGATTCAAAAAGATATACTAAATTGTGTTGCTGAAGAGCTAGTCAAATCTATTGTGGAAGAAATTGATCATGATGTTTTTGGTTTATTGGTGGATGAGTCGGGTTTTTGTTTTTGATAAAGAACAAATGGATGTAGTGTTTCGTTTTGTTGATAAAAGTGGGATGGTCAAAGAAAGATTTATAAGTATTACACATGTGAGTGATACATGTTCAATATCTTTGAAAGCTGCTATTGATTCTTTGTTTGCAAAACATAGGTTAAGCATTAAAAAGGTGAGAGGACAAAGCTATGATGGAGCAAGTAACATGAGGGGTGAGATCAATGGGCTAAGGTCATTAATTTCGAAGGAAACCTCATCAACATATTATGTCCAGTGCTTTGCTCACCAACTTCAACTGGTTGGTTTAGTAGTTGCAAAAAAAATCTTTTGTCAACGGCTATTTGACTTCAAAGGACCGGATGGATATTGTTCTAATATATCCAGAGGTATAACGTTAGATGATTGCAAGATAACATGACTAAAATCACACGATTACCACGTTTTAATGCAACAGCTTCTCCCAGTTGCAATTAAAGGTTTATTGCCTAAAGGTCCCAGATTGGCTATCACACGATTGTGCACATTCTACCATAATTTGTGTCAGCGTGTGATTGATAGGGAGGAAATTTCAGTAATGGAAGCTGAAATTGTGTAAACACTTTGCATGTTTGAACGATTTTTCTCTCCAAGTTGAGAAGAGAAGAGGGCCAGTACATTTTCGTTGGATGTACCCTTTTGAAAGGTACTGGTTTCAGTTTCATACTTAAATACATTTAAAAATTGAATGATTATATGTATAGATATTCATAGCTTTCGTTCTGACTAGGTACATGAAAATTTTTAAAGACTATGTAAGGAATCCAGCAAGACCAGAAGGTTGTATAGATGAGTCATACCTTGTAGAAGAAAGCATGAGGTTTAATTTTGCAGTGAATTTCTGAAGAAGACAACAAAAGTAGAAGAAAAGCTTGATATAAATACAGAATATGAGAAACAAGTTCATCTTAGAGGGTCGTCCAATATCAGCTGCAACATCTATGGAGCTTACTGAATCAGAGAGACAGATTATCCATCTTGTAGTGATACAAAACACGGCTATGGTGGAGCCTTATGTGGAGTAAGTTGTTGTTTCCTGATTAATCTCACTTGTTACTTGTTAATGAACAACAGTCTAATATTTCATGTATTTTCTATCTACAAGCATGCACCTGGAATATTTACAAAACACTAATGTAAGAGCTAGACGTGATGCAACATTGTTGTGGAGGTTGCATACTCAGAATTTTGCATTATGGTTAAAAGAACAGGCAAGTTTCATTTATTATTGAAATTTATATTTATTTGGTAAATGTAAGCTGACTTCTGTTAACTATAGGTACATATTGATTCAAAAACACATGGAGAAACTCTTAAATGATTGGCATATGGGCCACGTAGTACAACCAGGTCTTACACGGGTTATATAGTAAATGGGCAGAGGTTTCATACTAGCTCAGTTGAAAGGCAAAGTCAGAATAGTGGGGTCTTTATGAGGCAACAACAATGTGTAGATCCAGTGCAAGAGATACTTCACAAGTAGTTGATTTAGTGTCATACTATGGCAGAGTTCTTGACATAATATTGCTGGACTATAATGTCTTTTATGTCCCTTTGTTTCGGTGTCAATGGGCAGTTAGAGGTAATGGTGTGAAAGTGGAAGATGGATTCACACTTGTTAACCTCAACCACATCCAAGTTTCATTCTCAAAGGATCCATATATATTAGCCTCTCAAGCAAAGCAAATATTTTACTCAAGGGAAGAATATATGTCTAATTGGTATGTTGCTCTGAAATGTCCTCCCAGGAGATACAGTGAAGAGGATTCAGCAGATGGAAATCTAGATGTTGGGCCATTGCCATCATTTATGTCCATGACTGATGATGACTTAGATGATGAAGCAAACAATACCATACGACCTGACTGTGAAGGCATTTATGTTTAGAAGAAACGTTTTAGTTAAAAAAATTTGGTTTTAGAAACTTTAATGTATCTTTGGATCTTTTTGTTGAGTTATGGAAGCATTATTTAGTTATGTTATATTGGTTGATTACTTGCTGTTAATAATGTTGTGATTTAACTGTTGCCTATTAAGTATGATTTATATTTTTCGTTTTTTACTAACTAATGATCTTATGTTTTCAGGTGAACTAAAATGGGTAAGAAGAAAGCAACTAAAAAAACCAGGAAGAATGTGAAAGATAATGAGGTAGAGTACGTGGGTACTATAGAACATGAAGAGCAGCTTTTGGAGGATACTGAGCATCAATCAGAACAGCTTTTGGAGAATGATGCAGACAAAGAAACTCAACCTCTACAGGATGATTAACAATCTGAAAACCCTGATGCTGAAACTGCTGAGCATGAAGCTGATCATGAAGAAGGTGTAAATGATAATCCAGTGGATGACAATAAGTCTGAACTGCCTGCTGCTAATAATGAGCAGAAAACACATAGCCTAAGCATAAGAAACAGCGAGGTTTACAACTCTACAATTTACAACTCTACAATTTAACCAAACCTCCCCAGGTGTCTTCTAAGGAAGATCACCGCTTTTGCCTTTTCTTGGGCCGTCGAAGTGTTATTCTCTTTTATGGTTTCCGTCAACCCTAGAGATTCCAAATGTAGTTCGACATTGGTAGTCCAAGATATGTAGTTAGCTCCAGTGATGTCTAGAGCCGGGAATTGAAGTTTCTTGATATTTGTCATTTTGTTTCTAAAAAAATAAATAAGATTTTATTAGAAATATTATTTTATTTAATCTAAAACATGGGAGGAGCTTGTATAAGTAGCGTAATTACAAGAAACTAGATATTAACCCGTGCTACAACACGGGCTGATGGTTTTTGTAAGTGTCGTTACGTTTTTTTTATTTCTCGTGTATTATGGTATATTTTTTATCCGGTATTTAGGTGTTGAATATGGTTTTTGGTCGGTAAAAACTGTAGACGTGGCTTGTTTTCTGAAATCGATCGGTTTATTTTGCAAAATGAACTCATCTTTGTATTTGTTATCTTACATAGAGTTATGTTGGTTTCATCAAAAATGTGGGACTTTGTAAGTTCTTTTACTTTTCAACTTTTAATTTGTGTCTTTTAGTTTGTGTAGTTCTTTTTGTATTGTAAACATTTTATAATAGAATGAAATGACATGGTGTTCGTCGGGGTGGACATAATTCTCGTCCCGTCTTGTCCCGTCCCGTCCCGGCCTATTCTCAGTCCCGAATTCTTGTTTCATACTCCCTCTGTTTCAAAATGTAAGATGTTTTAGAATTTTTTTTTTGTTTCAAAATATAAGATGTTCTCTATTTTCTATGTATAATTAATGACAAATTATTGAATTCAAGAAGATAACTAAATACTATTGGTTTAGAGTTGTTGAAAATTGTAAATCACAAAAAATAATGCATTTTAAATATGGTTTCTTAATATGTGTGAAAATTCTAAAACATCTTACATTTTTGAAACAGAGGGAGTATGATAATTTATTCCCATATGGGACAAACTTTCAATTCCCATTTGAGAATGGGACGGGAACAGAAATTCCGAAATTTCATCTGAAACAAATTACTTATCAAATATAATATTTTATATATAATTATATGCATATATCCAGTAATAAAAATATTCAACAGGTTAATATTAAATTTTTGAATTTTTCAAGATAGTAGTTTAAGCTACTTATTTTCATATTTTATCATTTAAATTCTAATTTGTCTAATATGAATCGAAATTTTTTAATTTATTTTATTTTATTATGACTATTTGATATATATTTAATATATTATATAGATTGATTGTTTTAACTTTTAAATTTATAAATATTCAGTAGCAAAACCGTTTTTTTACATTTATTATTCGCTTAGTTTTTATTTTTAGGAATTCCCGGTTCCGTCCCGTCCCATCACGTCCCGTCTCGTATTTGAAAAAGTCAGAAAAATGACCTCTTTTCGATTCTTAAATTCCGTCCCGTTCCCCTTCCCACAAAATCCTGTCCCAAAATTTCTGTTGTCCACCCCAGTTTGACAATTACTGTCACTTATGAATTCCGAAAAGAAAAAGAAAATTCAATTAAATTTCTAATCCGCTTGAAAGAAATTTTAATTTTAATGTCCCGTTCTGATTTTTTTCTGCATATTTTATTCTTAATTTTGCCTTTAATGATATACTGATGGAGAAATCTTAGGAAATGGTAACTTATAAATGAATAAATAGTTAAAGTTAATAAATTGAATTTGCTTAAAATCCGTTTGCTGTGTAGTATTGATTGTTTTTAATAACTATGTATTTAATGCGATAATTATGAGATTACATTATATTTAAGAATATGCCATCAAAATAGATTTATAAACTTATTTTAGGTATTTAAATTCAATTTTGTAATATGATTATTTTAGGTTAAAGATTTTAAACATTTCATTTTTTAAAAAATTATGTTATTTTTTATTAAATATCAGAAAAGTTGGTTATGGTTAGTTCCTAAAGATATATGACACTATTTGACACTTATCCATTTTGATTTTACAAATTTTATAGTAGTTTGTTATGAATGTTTTGTTCTTATCAGTAACATTTAAAATTCAAGGGTCTCTTACTCACATGTGCTACAATTTATGTGATATGACGAGAACCATACAAAACTTTTTTTTATTACTGTCATATTTCGCCCATAATTTTAATACCCAGCGTGCCCCTGTTACATGTTATAAGAAAAAATGTAATTACAAGGAATGCCATTACTTTCAGAAAAAACGCGCTGCCCGACAAATACCGCTGACGTGTATTAATGAACTCAGCCGCAACATCAAGTGACGGCAGAGTTACGTTATATTACGGCTGGTTTAAATAAAATGGCTGAGTTGTGAATACACGGCTGACTTACACGTATAACTCATCCAGTGGTTTCCGCTGACTTACTAGAATGTGTCTGACTTATAGGACATCGGCTGACTTACGAGAATAACCCAGCTATACGTTATGGCTGATTTATATACCGATGGTTGAGTTGTCAACATTTTGCTGGTTACTTCTGAGTTAACTTTCGCTGGTTGGCTGAGTTTTCTTTACTCATGGCTGATTTACGTTTATAATGAAAACTCGGCCAAAATTACAGCTGACTTATTAGCGAAAGATTAATTACTACCATAGTATGCTTTAACAACTGACTTACTTACGTTACGGTTGAGTTACATATTTCGTCTGAGTTACGACATTAAACGGCTGAATTTGGCAGCAGAGTTTTCCTTTATTAATTACTGAAATAGCATTCATCTTACGGCCGACTTAAAATTTGTCTGATGGCTGGGTTAAGACAATTTATTTACTTGTTCTTCTGGTGGCTGATTTGCACATGTCATCAGTGACGTGGATGCATATTTCCATGTCATCATCATCAAGAGAAATACGAAACGTCGTCTTCTTACAATCTCATATCTGTTGTTCCTTCACTCTTGTTCTCTACATCAACAGAGATCCAATTCGTCATCCTCTTCCTCTTTCTTCTTGATTTTCGTTCACCCTTTTCTGATATATGATGGATTCGGTTCCGGTAATGGTAGTCTCGGGTAATTGGGTAAAGAAACACAAATTTGTATTTAACCCCGACCATCGAGGGTCTAGATTTGCGCAGCTACATGCAACAACAAAGCTAGGCGATCTTGAAAATTTGGTTCTCGATGACTACAGACTCAATGAGTTGAGCCATCGGGTAAAGCTGAGCTACATGTTACCGAACATGGCTACTAAAACTAGGTCTCCTGGTACTCCACCAGTTTATTTATCCAACAATCGACAGCTAGCAACTTTTTTAAGCCTAGTCAGTCTAAACAGTCTACACCTCTGTGCGGAGTTAACGGATCTATGCGAAATTATTCGGACGGAGAGATCGATAGGGAAGGTGAAACGACAAATCGTTCCTGAGTCAAAATCAGACGGATCGAGAGGGAAGATGAAACGACAAAGCAGTCCTGACTCAACATTAGAGTCAAGATTTCATGGTGTATGCTTAGATTATAGTGAAGACCAATCTGAAAAAGACGATGAAGCTGCCGACAAAGCGAATGTAGCTGACGGAGAAGCAGACGACGAAGAAGAAGATGATGAATTTTCAAGCCGATTCGATGTTTTCGACGATTCCGATGGTGAGTCATCGGATGACGAAAATTTCACTGTATTGGGCAAGCCGCCGGAAGAAAACGAAAATTCACCAAATCTGACTCCAAAGAAGAGTTCGCACAAGAATGAGACGAGCGGATCAAAAGGGAATTTCACTGTATTCGGCAAGCCGCCGGAAAAAGACGAGAATTCACCAAATCTGACTCCAAAGAAGAATGAGACGAGCGGATCAAAAGAGAATTCGGCAGCTATAACGACTGGCGTAAAAGAAAATTCGGAAGATTTAAGTTTGGGGATGTGTTCCCTAAAAATAGCTGTTGGACAACGATACAGCAGCAAAGACGCGTTTGAGCTTGCAGTAAGGCTTCTTGCAGTAAGGGAGAGATTTGATTTTAGGGTACCAAAATCAACTAAGAATGTAGTGGTTGTTAAGTGATGGTTGAAAGATTGTCTTTGGAAAGTTCGTGCATCTACAATGGAGGTGGGTGAGCCAGAATTTTATGTTCGTTTATACGATTCGGAACACACATGTTCTGTGACGGAACGTTCTAATCGATCGCGACAATCAACATATAAAATTCTGGGAGATCTTTACAGAGACTATCTTGGTGACGTTGGTCCGTCCGTTAAACCTAAAAGCGTCGGAATACTGATAACTAAGATATTTGGTATAAAGGTAAGAGATTGTATGCGGCCGATTTATATAGTGTTATATGGCTGACTTATTTATACTTTATGGCGGAGTTAGGTATATATTCGGCTGATTTATTAGTATTACTATGTTGGTTTCAACAGATGGATTACTGGAAGTCATACAGGACGCTAAGGCACGCAAGGCTGCTCGATCAGGGGACTCCTGAGCGTAGTTTCCAAGAATTGCCTTCTTATCTATACATGATACAACGGGCAAATCCGGGTACATTCGCAAAACTCCAAGTTGATCAGTTTGGAAGATTCATATATGTGTTCCTTTCTTTTGGTGCGAGTGTTGCTGGGTTTAAATTCATGCGCAAAGTTATTGTTGTCGACGGTACGTTTCTACATGGTAGTTACAAAGGGACGCTCCTAACAGCCCTAGCTCAGGATGGTAATTTTCAGATTTTCCCGATAGCTTTCGGTGTTGTTGACACAGAAAACGATGAGTCTTGGCGGTGGTTTTTTACGCAACTCAAATCTGTTATTCCTGACGATCCGGATCTTGCTATAATATCGGACAAACATAAGTCAATAGGGAAAGCAATTGCCGAGGTGTATCCGTCCGCTTCTCGTGGAATTTGCACTTACCATCTGTATAAGAATATTTTGGTGAAATTCAAAGGAAAACATTTGTTCCGTCTGGTGAAAGAGGCGGCAAGGTGTTTTAGGCCGTATGATTTCGATGCTGCATTCAATGAAATCGCAGTGGTTCATCCTGAACTGCATGGATACCTCCAAAGAGCTGATGTCAAACTGTGGGCGCATGTTCATTTCCCGGGTAACAGATACAATTTAATGACTTCAAATATAGCGGAGTCAATGAACAATGCACTGTCAGGTGCTAGAGGTCTTCCCATAGTTTGACTGTTAGAAGCGATTCGGCTTATGATGACTAGATGGTTTGCCGAACGGAGAGAGGATGCAAATTCGCAGCCCACAACGCTCTCACGCGGTGTAGAAAAACTTTTAACGGTAACTCAGCTGTAATCGTTTACATAAGTCAGACATTATTCTCATAATATCAGCCTTAACGTTATTTTCTCTCTAGTAGGGCCGTGTCTCCGGAGCAAGACTTTTGGAAGTACAACGGATTGATCATTCACGTGCACATGTCTCACAACCTGGAGATCTTAATACGATGCATGTTGTAAATGTGCCTGAGAAAAGATGCAGTTGCCGTCGTTTCAACCTCGAAAAAATACCATGCGTCCATGCAATCGCAGCTGCAGAGAAGATGGGTGTGTCTCGTATAGGGCTGTGCAGTCCTTACTACACGACCGGCTATTTGGTTAGGGCGTACGCTGATATAATCATGCCTCCAGATACGGCGATATCTGTTCCTCAAGCTATAATTAACCAACCGTGCCTACCTCCGATTGTTGTAAACCCGCCAGGAAGGCCCAAGAAAATTAGGATTAAATCATCGTTGGAAGTTGCTATTGGAAATAAACGCCCTAGAAAGGCACACGATGTTCTCGATGTCAACAAGTTGGGCACAATTCAACGACTTGTCCCGCGTAGAAATGTTGGGATGTTCATGTTCATTCGTGACATTATTAATTTATAATACTTAACATATTTGTAGTTTTACATTATGTCTGATTTAATTCTATGATAATGGCTTAGATAACAGAAATTCTATTTTCCTTTGGCTGAGTTAATTATCGATTTGGCTGAGTCAACGCATAAGTCAAACGACAATGTCATAACTCATATACATTTCAGTAAGATATATGGTTAATAAATGTGATGTGATAGATTGTCTGCGCCTTATTTATTTACCACGAAAAGGTGTACATGGTTACAGATATATGTAACTTCCATCATGAGTCTATATTTGTAGTTTTACATTATGTCTGATCCCTTTATTCTACGATAATGGCTTAGATAACAGAAATTCTATTTTGCTTTGGCTGAGTTAATTATCGCTTTGGTTGAGTTAACGCATAAGTCAGACGACAATGTCATAACTCATATACATTTCAGTTAGATATATGGTTAATAAATGTGATGTGATAGGTTGTCTGCCACTTATTTATTTACCAGGAAAAGGTGTACATGGTTACAGCTATATGTAACTTCCATCATGAGTCTATATTTGTAGTTTTACATTATTCTGATCCCTTTATTCTATGATAATGGCTTACATAACAGAAATTCTATTTTGCTTTGGCTGAGTTAATTATCGCTTTGGCTGAGTTAACGCATAATCAAAATACAGAATACACGACCGGCTGAGTTATTTGTTAAAACAACCACCATATACCATTGTCAAA
The DNA here is from genome assembly GCA_011420285.2 of Erysimum cheiranthoides. NCBI lineage: Eukaryota > Viridiplantae > Streptophyta > Magnoliopsida > Brassicales > Brassicaceae > Erysimum > Erysimum cheiranthoides. The sequence continues at coordinate 8,324,917 of CM022181.2, read as the reverse complement.
AACAAATAACTTAGGAAGGAAGGAAATAGAATACAACATCAGAATACATAAACTACTAGGAATTAAAATACATTAAACTACGTAATATCGTTCTTCATTCATCGTCCGATGGGGGTCCTACCCCAAATTCTTCATACTCGAACTCTGTCACCTTCCATGCTTGCTTCACCTCACCCGCTATATGTAACTCCTTGTCCACCTTATGGATCTCTTCGTCGATGTCAAAATCTAGCTGCTTAACTCTCTCTAACAGATTTCGTTCCGCTAGCTTCCAGATAAATGTTTTATCCACCTCGTGTGCTTCTTCCCTCTCTCTAATTACTGCCTTTATGATATATATTACCTTTTGCAACTTTTGTACTTCGCTCATCTCCTTCACACGACCATTTGCAACAGGCTTGTTCTTCTTTGAACCAGAACCATAACTGGAACCGGATGCGTCCATTTTCACAGTTGATTATTGTCTGAAACGAAAACGGGTTTGAAGATGAGTTTGACGAAAATGGGTTTGAAAATGAGGTTGTAAGTCGGTTTAGTGCACGGAAGAGAGAAAAAAATCAGAAATAATAGTTTCGTTTCTATCGACTATTAATTATATAGAGATTGACTAAGACGCTTCCAGAACGATGCGACGTTTCGGATGCATCGATTGGGAAAAGCGAAATCAATAACTTTAAGCGCCTATATTACCTTTCGTATATCGTGTTTCAATTTTGTCAATATTCTCATTATTAGTTTATGAAATAATCAATTTTTATTTAATCGGTTTATTATCTTTTAATATTATTTCAATTTTCTCATATACATCATCGTCAGATGAATTAGTCATATTTTATTCGGATGTAACTTTTTATTGTCAATAAATCAACCATTAAACTAAATATAAACTCAGCTTAAATTATATCTCAGTCACAAAGTCACAATTCTTCAATAAATCAGCCCACTACAGGAAATGAATGTATTCTTAGCGTCCGAAAATCGCTATCTAAAGCTACTAATAGCGTTATTAGAAACGCTATCTAGGTGACTGTTATAATAGATCCGACACTTTACATAGCGTTTTTTATGTCTGCTATGGTACCTTTTGAATTTATAGCGTTTTTGTATATGCAATAGTTCAATTTACAATAGCGTTTTCTTTTTGCTATTATTCTTATATAGTTACAATAGCAGTTAATAATATAGCGTTTTGACATAGTATAAATACGTATAATTTATATAGATAGCGTTCTTATAAAAGTATAAAATACGTATAAATAATGTTTAATAGAAGATAAACGTATAATTTTGTGTATTTAATTTTTATACCAATTTTAAAAGTTATACAGTATTTTGTACATTGTGTTATTGTATACAAAAAAGTATTTTATACGTATAACAAAGGAGTATTTTATACAGTATTTTTATCCTACAATAAAATAATTGTACAAAAAAACACAGCTAAAAAAACAAAATTGTATAAAAAACTAAATGTGTGAACCCTTAAAGCTTATTAGCCCATCTCCTTATTAGCCACTTTCTGCAAGTTATTCCATTTCAGTAAAGCCCGCAAGCATCTCTACCTGTTGCTGGTAATAATCTGCCACATTGTCTTGATCGTTTCGTGTGCTTCTGCCATTCGAACCAAGGCCTTAGTGTAGGTAGGATTTAGCTCTAATGCTTTAGTGCATTCCTTGATCGTTTCTTCATATTTACTCTGACAAACATTTCAGAGAAATCTTTTAAGCACTAACTTCAACTATATCCATCTTCTCTCAAAATTCACGAGCCAAGAATAATCAAGGACATACCAATTTGAGGAAACAGAGACCTCTGTTTAAATGACATATGGATCGAAGCTCTATAGACTCAGGAAACTCCTGAACAAGCTCTAAAGCAAGCACATACTTTGACAATGCCTCTTCGTAAAGGCCATTAACAAACAGTTTATTTCCTTCCACTTTAGCCTCATTTGCTTCTGCCATAGCTTTCTCCTTCAAAACAACCAAAAAAAAAAGACAATTCAATGTCTGTCAACACTAGCTTTCAAGCATTCTCTACTGAACTCTTCCAAAGGTTCAAACTTTCACAGGAAAAATGGAAGCTTTGCCACTAAGCTCAATTCTAATGAGAAGTAGCTAATGAACCAATAAACCCAGAAGATAAATGTAACTCATTTCAATGTGGATTCACCTGCTTTGGTCCGTCGTCAGTTATGACTTCTCCTTCTCTCATTAGCTCAATCAGTTCCTTCTTCTCTATTAGATTGTAAATATTGGTTTAGGCTTGGTTTAGGTTAATTAGCTGGTTATCTTAATAACCATTTGTATATAACTTTACCAAATGTACAGATTCATTCTTATCAAGAAATAAAGAACATTTCTTCTTCACTCTCCTCTTATCGTAACATGGTATCAGAGCTTTCAAGCTCAGATTTACTTTGATTTCGATCGATTCTCTTCTATTTCGAGCTCAATCCTTCTTCTCCATCGTTCATTTGAGGTTTCGATGGTGACAGTTGCAAGAGTTACTCGAAAATCAGCTCGTTCGAAGACTTCGGCGAGCTCAAGCACACGGAAAACGACAAGATCTGCTGATTCTGATGACTCACCTCCGGCTTTACCTCCGATCCTTCCTCCCGCTGCGCACTCTTCCAAACTGGTAGCTCCGCGAGGTGGTACGACACCAGATTTGATAGATCCGTCACAGTCTCCGTACCTTTATGCAAAACGCTGACCATCAGGTTTGAATCCTCGTCTCTAAATCGCTTAGATGGAACAAACTATGATGAATGGAACGTGCTATGCTCTACTGCCTTAGATGCGAAGAACAAAATAGGGTTTATAGATGGATCTCTACCGAGACCCCTTGAATCAGATAAGAACTTCCGTCTTTGGTCAAGAGGAAATAGCATGGTGAAATCGTGGCTGTTGAATACCGTTTCTCCTCAGATTATAGGAGTATCTTGCGTATCCTGATGCTAGTGCTATATGGAAGGATCCATGGGTAGAATATCATATGACCAACCTCCCACGCACATACAACTTGACTCAAGAGCTCCAGGAATCTGCGTCAAGGTACCATGACTCTGTCAGAGTACTTTCACACAGCTGAAAATACTCTGGGATAATTTGGAAGTGCAGAGGAACTTGATGAACCTTGCACTTGTGGCAAAGCAGTCAAGCTGCAGTAAAAGGCAGAGAGAGCTAAGATTGTCAAATTCTTGGCAGACTGAATGAATCCTATGCAATTGTTCGAAGGCAGATCATTGCTAAGAAGGCTCTTCCCTCTTGGTCGAAGTCTACAACATTCTGGACCAAGATGATAGTCAGAAAGGTTTCTCTACCACTGTTGCACAACCTGCTGCTTTCCAATTCTCTGAAATGTCTTCACCAAGTGGTGATATCTCTACAAACCCACAGACAGTTTGCTATGTGCAGAATGGGCCAAACAAAGGGCGCCCAATCTGTTCTTTCTGCAATAAGGTTGGACATATTGCAGAACGTTGTTACAAGAAGCATGGCTTTCCACCAGGTTACAAAGGGAAAATACCTGATAAAACACAGAACCTCCAATCATCGCTCAAGTGGCTTCACAGGATGTTTCACAGGTTATACCACAGTCAGTTCCTTCCAATATCAATTTTGACAATCTGATTGGAAACCTCTCTAAAGATCAACTCCAGAACTTCATTGCTTGGTTCAGTAACAAGTTGCAGAACTCCCCTGCTAATCCTACTACTGAAGCTAGCTCCTCTCAGTCTGGTTTTAATCACTCTGGTATCTCTTTCTCTAGCTCAACCTATTGTTTGTTGGAATATTGGCTGTTTCCAACACACACTATCCAATGAAACATGGGTGATAGACTCTGGTGCTACTCATCATGTTTCTTATGATAGAAATCAGTTTGTATCTTTGGATACTTCGTTGAGAGTTCAGTTAATCTTCCTGCTGGCCCTACTGTTCGGATCAGTGGCATTGGAACAATTCAGCTTACACCGGACATACAACTTCAAATGTCCTGTATATACCTGAGTTGTAGATTGAACCTTATCAGCATCAGTTCGTTGACAACTTCTCTAGGTTCCAGAGTGATCTTTGATCCTTCTTGTTGTGAAATACAGGATCTTACCAAGGGATCGACGATTGGACACGGTAGAAGAGTTGGAAATCTCTATGTGCTGGATCTTGATTCTCATTCAGTTTCAGTGAATGCTGTAGTGGATGTTAGTGTTTGGCACAAGAGACTTGGTCATCCATCTTTTTCAAGACTGGATGCTATTTCAGAAGCTTTGGGAACTACAAGACATAAGAATAAGAGCTCAGCTATTGTCATATATGTCATTTGGCTAAGCAAAAAGAAGTTGTCTTTCCTTCTTCTCCAACATATGTAATTCTTCCTTTGGGTTTTACATATAGACATTTGGGGACCTTTTCAGTGGAAACAGTTGATGGATACAAGTATTCCTTAACTATTGTTGATGATATACTCGAGCAACCTGGATTTATTTCTCAAACCCAATGTGAATTATAACAGTGTTTCCTGCATTCATTAATCAATTTGAAAATCAGTATAATGTCAGAGTTAAAGCTATCAGATCAGATAATGCAAAAGAACTGAGTTACAGGCTTTTATGCAGAGAAAAAGGATCTACCCTCTTAACACTCTTGTCCTGAGACACCTGAACAAACTCGGTTGTTGAAAGGAAGCACCAACACATTCTCAATGTCGCCAGAGCCTTATTGTTCAGTCACAGATTCCTTTGAGTATTGGGGAGATTGTGTATTGACAGCTGTTTTCCTAATCAACCGTACTCCATCTCAGTTGCTCTCTAACAAGACCCCTTTTGAGATGCTTACAGGTAAACCACCTGTTTATGACCAGATAAGGACCTTCGGTTGTCTTTGCTATGGCTCAACTTCTCCCAAGCAAAGACACAAGTTTGAGCCTAGATCAAGAGCATGTGTTTTCTTGGGATATCCTGCTGGCTATAAGGGTTACAAGATCATGGATTTAGAGAGTCATAAGGTTTACATCTCCAGAAATGTTGAGTTCTGTGAAGATGTGTTTCCTCTAGCTCAGAAACAGCAGTCTGATCTCTCTGCAGACATGTTCACACCAATGAATTCTTTGCCATCAGGTACCATTCTCTCATCTCCACCATCACAAATTTCTTCCCCAACACAAATTTCTCCACCATTACAAAATTCTCTTCCACAAATATCTCCTTCATCCGATGTTTCTATTCCTAGAGTTAAGAAGACTCCAGCTCACCTGAAAGATTATCATTGTTATTCTCTTGACAGTGATACTACACATCCTATTTCATCTTCTCTTTCATATTCTCATCTCTCTCCATCTCATTTGGCATATATCAACCAATTGACCAAAATTCCAATCCCTCAATCATATATTGAGGCAAAGAATTTCAAGGAATGGTGTGATGCTATTGATAAGGAGATCGGTGCAATGGAAGGCACTAACACGTGGGAAATCACTAGTTTGCCACCAGGAAAGAAAGCAGTAGGATGTAAATGGGTCTTTACGGTGAAGCTTCATGCAGATGGGAGTTTAAAAAGGTATAAAGCTCGTTTGGTTGCCAAAAGATATACTCAAAAGGAAGGCTTAGACTACAATGAAACTTTTTCACCAGTCGCCAAGATGGCTACTGTGAAGCTGCTTCTGAAAGTCTCTGCTTCTAAGAAATGGTTTCTTTCACAACTAGATGTTTCAAATGCCTTCTTGAATGGAGATTTGGAGGAAGAGGTCTATATGAAACTTCCAGAAGGATATGCAGCCAGTAAGGGGACCATTTCCCTAAGAATGCTGTTTGTCGCCTCAAGAAATCTATCTATGGCCTCAAACAAGCATCGCGGCAATGATACTTAAAGTTCTCTACTTGTTTACTGCAGCTGGGTTTCATCAAAGGGCATGGAGATCATACATTGTTCATCAAAAGCAATGGTAATGATTTTATTGTTGTCCTTGTCTATGTGGATGATATTGTGATTGCTAGTACTACTGAGGAGGTTGCCACACAGCTCACAGAAGTTTTCAAGCAGAGTTTTAAACTGAGAGAACTTGGCTCTCTTAAGTATTTCTTGGGTTTGGAAATTGCAAGAACCGAGGCTGGTATCTCTTTATGCCAACGTAAGTATGCTCTGGATCTTCTCTCTTCTGTTGGGATGTTAGCTTGCAAGCCATCATCTGTTCCCATGGTTCCAAATTTGAAGATCTCTAAGACTGATGGTGACTTAGTGGAAGATAAAGAGATGTACAGGCGTTTGGTTGGGAAGCTGATGTATTTGACTATAACGCGTCCAGACATTACTTTTGCAGTGAATAAGCTCTGTCAATACTCCTCAGCCCCTCGTACTTCTCATCTCACTGCAGTCTACAGAGTTCTCCAATACATCAAAGGAACCGTTGGCCAGGGTCTCTTTTGTTCTGCAGATGCAGATCTTACTCTAAAGGGTTTTGCTGATGCAGATTGGGGTTCCTGTTTGGACAGTAGGCGCTCTACTACTACTGGTTTCACAACAATGTTTGTGGGATCTTCTCTCATTTCTCGTTTTCTGTTTTCTTCTGTTCTTTTCTCGTGGCGTTCCAAGAAGCAGCCTACAGTTTCTCGGTCTTCTGCAGAAGCTGAATATAGAGCATTGGCTCTCGCCTCTTGTGAGATGGCATGGCTCAGTATTCTCCTCACTGATATGCAGATTACTTCATCCTCTATTCCGGTATTGTTCTCTGACAGTACTGCAGCTGTTTATATTGCCACAAATCCTGTTTTTCATGAACGTACAAAGCACATTGCCATTGATTGCCATACGGTTCGTGAGAAGCTTGATAATGGTGAGCTGAAACTTCTTCATGTCAAAACAGAGGATCAAGTTGCAGATATCCTTACCAAGCCTTTGTTCCCTTACCAATTTGCTCATCTCCAGTCCAAGATGAGTCTCCACAATATTTATGCCTCATCTTGAGGGGGACTATTAGATTGTAAATATTGGTTTAGGTTTGGTTTAGGTTAATTAGCTGGTTATCTTAGTTAACCATTTATATATAACTTTACCAAATGTACAGATTCATTCTTATCAAGAAATAAAGAACATTTCTTCTTCACTCTCTCTCTTATCGTAACAGTTGACTTTTCAGTTTTCAGTGAATACAAAAAGTCAAAAACTGAATTTAAAAAGAAAAAAAAAGGGAGGAAAATTCATTTTCTCTAAAAAAACAATGGAGATGCGGGGTATCGATCCCCGTACCTCTCGCATGCTAAGCGAGCGCTCTACCATCTGAGCTACATCCCCATTTTGTTTGATTATTAATATAGTAAGTTTACTAGACTGTCAACGTGTAAACTGATGCGCAATACGAGTGATGTGTTGGGTCCTTGACATTTTAAAAGTGACTAATGATTGAGAGTTTGAGATAATGACTAACGATATTAATAGAAGAAATCAACTAAAGTCGGATATTTCCCTGGAATTCGAGTGGGATCTTAATATTTTAATCGCTACACTATTTATTTTTGTCCGGTATCTAACATGTATACTACGGGTGTAATTAATTGATAAATTTTAGAGTGGCAAAAGAAAGAAAAAGAAAAAAAAGTTGGAGAAAAAATCGAATAGAGAAGAAAAGAAAAGATGGGTTTGTGAATAAAGTTTGTGGATAAAGTTTTCCACTTGTATTTGGTAGAGTAAATTTTTATTTTATTAGAGAAATTATTTTTCATCAGTCACATTCTATATGTTATGATCAGTTGAATTTATTGTTATATAACATTAAAATCTTAGTAAAGAAAATAAAAAATGACGATATTTTGTATAATAAGATGAATTGTTTTAGTTTTGATAGATATTTTTTACTAGAAGTTTGTGAATATTTTAAACTATGAACTATTAGTCATGATTTTTTTTTTGGCTAGACCGGATAGTAGTTATCAAGAATTTTATATCATTTCATATATATTTTCCATTTATTAAAAAGAAATCATATTAGAAGAAGTAATTACCTAATATAAAGTTTTAATTAGTTTATTAATTCTGAAAGGTACATTACTACATATACACATTAATAACTAGAGACAGTAGATTAATTTTTTCTTTTCTTTTAAGCTTATAAAAAATAATCTGCATCCAAAGGGTTTTTTTTTTGCTAAGAGACCCTTTGTTTTATTCCACAAATTGCTGGTCTTTCAGATATTATGTCAAGTCATACACACCTACCAAAAAGAACCAATTGAGGCATGTGGTTCAATGGTTAGATAAACGGATGGGCTCATTCTCTCACGTTTTATTTTGGTCCACCTACTTCCTTCAAACCAGCCATCTTTGTTGTCTTCTCTATGTCTAGTTCTTCCTTTGATTTATTTATTTTTCTTTAAATGCATAAGTAATCAACTATAAATCTATATAATACAACTAACTATTTTTCTTAAATGTTCAACACAACTAGTTTCTCTTACGAAATGACTGTTTTGAGTTTACAATCTAGTGTTGGAAAATGGTGATACTTAGAAAAACAATATTGAATGTAATTAACCAATATTTTATACAACTCTTTTATGCATTATTGAATGTAATTAACCTTCATGTAAAGTATCTGGAGTAGTATATACCAAGTGGATCTGCACTGTATTACTTTTATGAAATAACATAAATTTTTAATTTAATGAGAAAGAAATATATAGTATATTTTTCCACTAATTGACCAGATATTTGATATTAACTTCGCTTCTTACACGACTACACGAGAGTTTTAAAACCCAACGGTGGGTTAGGGTGACGTGGAAAGAAATTGACGTCTGGGCCAATAAACTTCGTCGAGATAGAAATATCTACGTCATTATTTAACAATTGTATGTGATTCACACAAGAGTGGCAAGTAATGTTCTATATGACTATATGATGGTGACAAATGACAATGTTCATTTCCGTATTGTAACAAGTATTCATGAGTTGACGTTTTAAAAATCATATATCTTTTTTTCTTTTAAATCATGATTGAAATTTTGACTCATGTCCGATTACGATATATAATAAAAAAACATATATATACGAAAATTTTCCCAAAAAAGAAAAGGAATGTTAATGGTAAAAAATTGTTTGAAACAGTAGCATAAAATTAATATTTGATATATAACAATTAATTAACAAGCAACTTTTATATTTTTCTATTTTTTAATATTTGATGTCTAAAATTTTTTCACATAAATTAAAAATTATTTAATTCCTGTCTATTTATAAATTAAAATATGTATATATCTATTCAACCCAATATCAAAATAACTTATAAAATATAAATCATTGAAACTAATAAAAAATAACTATTAAAAGTTAAAAACATAATTTATTTTCAAACAATTTTGTTTCTAAAAATATCAAATATAAAAAAATGAAGAGAATAGTTTAGACTGTTTAGTACTTTAGTGTAATAAATGGTATCAAGAGGAATTCCTCTAATTTTATTGATCATTTTTAATAATTTTTAAAAATTATTAATGAATACTATAAATTACACAAAAATTAGATAGAGAAACAACGGAAACGCAACGCCACGTTTCGCCACGAGTCGCAATTCTATCCCCTCTCTCTCTCTTTCCTCTCTCTATAAAAATCGAGTCGTGACACTCTCCAATTTCACTCAACAAAAGCTAACCGTAAACTCTGTGAGTAA
>CM022181.2:8296354-8315157 GCA_011420285.2 Erysimum cheiranthoides | reverse complement strand
TCCTCTAGCTCAGAAACAGCAGTCTGATCTCTCTGCAGACATGTTCACACCAATGAATTTCTTCCCCAACACAAATTTCTCCACCATTACAAAATTCTCTTCCACAAATATCTCCTTCATCCGATGTTTCTATTCCTAGAGCTAAGAAGACTCCAGCTCACCTGAAAGATTATCATTGTTATTCTCTTGACAGTGATACTACACATCCTATTTCATCTTTCTTTCATATTCTCATCTCTCTCCATCTCATTTGGCATATATCAACCAATTGACCAAAATTCCAATCCCTCAATCATATACTGAGGCAAAGAATTTCAAGGAATGGTGTGATGCTATTGATAAGGAGATCGGTGCAATGGAAGGCACTAACACGTGGGAAATCACTAGTTTGCCACCAGGAAAGAAAGCAGTAGGGTGTAAATGGGTCTTTACGGTGAAGCTTCATGCAGATGGGAGTTTAGAAAGGTATAAAGCTCGTTTGATTGCCAAAGGATATACTCAAAAGGAAGGCTTAGACTACAATGAAACTTTTTCACCAGTCGCCAAGATGGCTACTGTGAAGCTGCTTCTGAAAGTCTCTGCTTCTAAGAAATGGTTTCTTTCACAACTAGATGTTTCAAATGCCTTCTTGAATGGAGATTTGGAGGAAGAGGTCTATATGAAACTTCCAGAAGGATATGCAGCCAGTAAGGGGGACCATTTCCCTAAGAATGCTATTTGTCGCCTCAAGAAATCTATCTATGGCCTCAAACAAGCATCGCGGCAATGGTACTTAAAGTTCTCTACTTGTTTACTGCAGCTGGGTTTCATCAAAGGGCATGGAGATCATACATTGTTCATCAAAAGCAATGGTAATGATTTTATTGTTGTCCTTGTCTATGTGGATGATATTGTGATTGCTAGTACTACTGAGGAGGTTGCCACACAGCTCACAGAAGTTTTCAAGCAGAGTTTTAAACTGAGAGAACTTGGCTCTCTTAAGTATTTCTTGGGTTTGGAAATTGCAAGAACCGAGGCTGGTATCTCTTTATGCCAACGTAAGTATGCTCTGGATCTTCTCTCTTCTGTTGGGATGTTAGCTTGCAAGCCATCATCTGTTCCCATGGTTCCAAATTTGAAGATCTCTAAGACTGATGGTGACTTAGTGGAAGATAAAGAGATGTACAGGCGTTTGGTTGGGAAGCTGATGTATTTGACTATAACGCGTCCAGACATTACTTTTGCAGTGAATAAGCTCTGTCAATACTCCTCAGCCCCTCGTACTTCTCATCTCACTGCAGTCTACAGAGTTCTCCAATACATCAAAGGAACCGTTGGCCAGGGTCTCTTTTATTCTGCAGATGCAGATCTTACTCTAAAGGGTTTTGCTGATGCAGATTGGGGTTCCTGTTTGGACAGTAGGCGCTCTACTACTGGTTTCACAATGTTTGTGGGATCTTCTCTCATTTCTTGGCGTTCCAAGAAGCAGCCTACAGTTTCTCGGTCTTCTGCAGAAGCTGAATATAGAGCATTGGCTCTCGCCTCTTGTGAGATGGCATGGCTCAGTATTCTCCTCAATGATATGCAGATTACTTCATCCTCTATTCCGGTATTGTTCTCTGACAGTACTGCAGCTGTTTATATTGCCACAAATCCTGTTTTTCATGAACGTACAAAGCACATTGCCATTGATTGCCATACGGTTCGTGAGAAGCTTGATAATGGTGAGCTGAAACTTCTTCATGTCAAAACAGAGGATCAAGTTGCAGATATCCTTACCAAGCCTTTGTTCCCTTACCAATTTGCTCATCTCCAGTCCAAGATGAGTCTCCACAATATTTATGCCTCATCTTGAGGGGGACTATTAGATTGTAAATATTGGTTTAGGCTTGGTTTAGGTTAATTAGCTGGTTATCTTAGTTAACCATTTGTATATAACTTTACCAAATGTACAGATTCATTCTTATCAAGAAATAAAGAACATTTCTTCTTCACTCTCTCTCTTATCGTAACATTCTCCGGTTTATCAGAGTGTTGTGGTTCCTCCTGACTCGTTACGGCGTCGTTTACCCTATCATGTTCCTCTCCTTCTTCATCGCTGATTTCACGTTCGCTGGCAGTTTCGAATCCATCGGAATCATCTCCGTCGACTTGTTTCGTCTCCGTCGGAGCTATTGGAAGAGTCGCTAGCTGAAATGCAACAGAGAGCGGTTTCGATGCTTTGCCGGAGCCGAATTTTGAAACGGAAATGTAGGTTTTAGGGATTTGGTGAGAGAAGAGGAGAAGAAAGATAGCGAATTTGGGGCTGTTGCAGAGGAAGCCATTGTTGGTCGATGAGCTCACCTATCTCAACGAAGAAGAAGAAGACTGAAAGTTTTAACCTATCCCATAAGATGTAAGATCTAAGAACAGATCGTACTAAGGAAGAGAAAGCCAAATGGAAAAGAAGTTTTAACCAAAAAAAAAGAAAAGAAGGAGAAACGTTTAGCCGTCGGATTAAATTCATCAACGGTGGAGAATAAGCCCAGAGTGCAATCTCGGTAGTTACTCCTTATTGGCTAATAACTTGAACGGCTCAGATCAAATCAGCGAGACAGATCAACGGTGTATATTAATCGCGTCAACAATAAGAAAGGACGGCTCAGATCAAAGTCGGCGCGATCTAACGGTGTAGAATTCGTCCCACAATGTGGGAGGTGAGTTCTCATTGGTTAGTAATGAAAAAATCAGAAAATTATCATAAAATGTTTATTATGAAAAAAATAGAAATTATTTGTTAAAAATTCAATATAAGTATTTCAATTTTAGAATATTTTTTCTTATAAGTATAAAATTTTAAAATTAAGAACAATTAATATAAGTTAGTATTCCAACTATCTAACTTATGTTCATAAACACTAGGGCATAGTTTAGGGTTTAGGGTTTAAACTTGGGGTTTAGATTTTTACTCAAGTTAGATAGTTTTTGGATTTTAATTTAGGATTTTAACTTTAAGAGAGTTTAAACATTTAATTTAGGATTTTAACTTTAATTTAGGGTTTAGGATGTAGGGAGGGTAGAGATTTAATAATTGGGGGTGTAACGGAATTGAAGGTAAAGAGTGGAATTTAATGAGGAGATTAAAAATGAAATATCAAAATACACAAAAAGACAAAATTATCATATACAAATAAATACAAAAAACCTTTAAAATATTACATCAATAAAAAAATACAAGATCAATAAATCTCCTCTAGTTAATTAAATATTTATTTGTTTTTGAGTTTGCTTTATTGTTTTATTTTTATTTACAATACAAAAAAACCTAAACAAAATCTAAAAATCTAAAAAGTAAAATCTTTAATTAATTAAAAACCACTTGTCATTCATAGCCTTAAATACATGAAAAAAAAAAATTTCAAATTTTTTCCAATTAAAATATTTTAAGTTTGTGTATTTGTGCTTCCATTCTCAAATGTGGTTTGTATCAAAATATATATTTAATAAGAGAAACAAAAATATTCTAACATGAAAAAACAAAGTCAAGTGCATTCAACAATAGAAAAAAGTGTTCGACACTTAACATTCTAGATATAAACACAATACTTAACAAGTTTCAGACATAGACTATCTTGTCATTAGTCCAACCCACTATTGTGTCTATTGCATCGGAGATGAATTTTACTTCTGAATTTGGCCTCCACACTTTTGCATCATCAACTTGGACCTTGCTAGCATTCGGACTTAAGGGTTTGCAATGGCGTAGTTATGCAGGATCACTGGAAAATACTCGGCCCTTTGCATCATCAACTTCTGTACACTCTGAGTCATCAGCTGACGAGATCCCCATTGCTTTCATTTCCTCTACCAATGTGTTAAACACTCTTGCCACTTTTAGATTTTTAGTCACCCTCTCAAACCTCTGTTCCCTATATGCCAACCAAGGAACAATCATTTGGGAAAAATCACTAAAGAGAACACAATCAGATTTGCTTTTTGTTTTTTAGACTTACCTTGTAGCCGCCAAGACAATGTGCTTGAGCTTTTTCTTAGGCTCTACATCGGCGCTGAGTATCTGAAAAGTATCTGAAACAAATTCATAAATGTTTTTGGTCTATTAGATATGTAACAAAGAAAGGATAATGAAAGTTTCTTACTTTTTTTTGTTTTCCTGCAGTAACCTGACTGATTATGAGATCCGCTGGCTCCAGTGGTAAGCAAAGTAACTGAGAATACATCTCTCAAACTCTTCGATGAGCTTAATGAAGAGAGAATCAGCACCAGGCTCGTCTGAGAAAAAGCTGTAAATGTCTTCCTCGCAGCTACCTGATTTCCTTATGTACTCATTGGCTAATTTACACATGCAAGTTATTTAGGAAACCAAAAGAACAAGTAAATAAATGATTGGGACTTGGCACAAAGGGAATAATTAATAAACCAATTAAACCATACAGAATCTAGAAGAAAAACACAGTATCAACCAAACCTGTAGCTTTGTTTTTAAGCTCTTCTTCCTTCGTACAAGTAGTTATAGCATCAGATATGAAGCACCATCGTTGTTAAAGAGTGCATCTAGTAACTTATCTCTTCCCCAGGTGGTCACATCCTGAGAGGGTACATACAATATGCAGCAGCCACTTAGAACAAATTGGCAGCTCCAAGCATAAAAACCCCCCCTCTACTGCTAAAATCGTTTGTCTCCATTGTTAACAATCTCAATCACATAACCACAAAGATTTCTAAAAACTAAGGTCAAAATCAACATACATAAACTCAGGATAATAAATACGAATGATTTAGATAAATAATCTCACTTGCTGTAACAATCTTTAGCTCCATAGTCATATCTTAAAACATAGGTCTTGGAAATAAACAAAGCTCATTCTTTACCTTGCTGGGCTGGTTGCGGTTACTGGAATCTGAGCTTTGAAAGAACGGATAATAACTGCAAGAAGTGAAGTCTTGAAGCAGCCTCAAAGAGAACCACAACATCAGGTGCAGATGTATATTGTAGCCTCCATATTCTAACTTCACAAGATCAATGGCTTCACCGCCATTATACCCTTCCAAAGTCACCTGAACAAGTTCCTACCAAATCCAAACTCATAAAAACACTAACTTCACTCAAAAGCATAGAGCAACAGCATTGAACGCAATGACTGTACCCGAGCAGAACTGAACAAACAATACTTATCATCAAAACACTCAAGTAATCAACAGAAAATATTGAGTTCTTCCACCAATAAGAACGAAACTACGAATCATAGAGCACACATTCAAAGATCCAAATGCTTTTCCATCAAAGTTTAGCAAACTCTTCATCACATCATAACAATGTAGGTAAAAGATTGAAATTATGAACCCATAGCTACTGAAAACTCAACCTATCTATGAATCAGAGTCTAAGAAAGTGAGCAACCAACAAAATCAAACTCCAAATATGTGATTCGAGCCAAATTTGAGACAAAAAAAAAAAAAATTACATCAAAAGAGAACCGAATCACGTAACCTGTTAGGAAAATACAAAAGATAATCGATTTACCTGTTGGAGCCAGAGATGATACTGACGATGAATACGAGATCCCTTTAATGAATTCTAGCTGCAAACGAATTGAACTAAAATCGATTAAACTAAGAGAAAACAACTAACGGAAACCCAAAACACAACCTTAGAACGATCAAAGATCTAAACTTACTTCCGTTTTGGCCGGTGATGAAATTAACCCACTCGCCAAATTCAATCTGGACCTTGTTGCTGGATTGATACGAAGAAGAAACAGAAGAGGAGGAAGAGAAGAAGGCTTCGGAGACGAACCACCGTCTTTATCGTCAGAATCAGCGACGAGTATCAAAAGCTCTTGTTCTCTTTCACCGATAGCCATATAATCACCGGATTCTCGTCTACAATCGCCGGAAACTCTAGTCGGGTAAGAGAAGAAAGAAGAGAAGAGATGAGAAAGTGTTCACGCGTAATAAGATCTAATTGCCTTTTAATTTTGTTTTTCTCTAATTTTTTTTGTTTTTGTTATACATAGAAAAATTTTGGAGGTAAATTTTTTTTCATTTTCCCGGTTATCTCTATGATAGCGTTTTGTTGTTATCTATGCTATGGTAGAAACCAAAAATTAGGCGCCACTAAAAATGTTTTCGCGGTCACTATACTATAGCGTTTGTATTTTTGGAAACGCTATAAAAGATTTCTCATAACTCAACTATAGCAAAATCTTTAAAAACGTACTTAAGTACTGCTATTAATACTCTTATTCCTGTAGTGGCCATAATGGGTATAATAAGTCAGATGACAATGTCATAACTCATATACCTTTCAGTAAGAGATATGGTTAAGAAATGCTGATTGTGATAGGTTGTCTGCCACTTATTTATTTACCAGGAAAAGGTGTACATGGTTACAGCTATATGTAACTTCCATCATGAGTCTATAAGTCTATTCGCTATAATTACTGTCTATTCACACTATAATTACTCAAGATTTGCATCGCTTGGGAAAAGAGAAAATCAAGAAGCAGGTGTATTTTTTTGTCTACGAAAGAGACGATTTGTATTTGTCGCTATTTTCAAAAAAAGCGCTCCTGGGGGACGCAACAATACGGGTATACGTATATTAAATTTCAGTAATATCACGTTTTTTGCAATATTTTAATTCATAATAATGCCAATATCCGAAAAAAAAAAATTATCAATTTTAGTATTTAGTGCACATACGTTATGGTAGCGTTATATTCTGGTTAAATCATTAAAAAATAAAGTTGTATAGTATTAACATAAGTATTACATACTTAATACTATTGATATATCAGTTAAATCAGCCGTAAAATCATAGTAACTCAGCCGTAATATGTCGTTTTGACTTCAACATTATAGAACTTTAATGTAAGAACAAATAACTAAGGAACGAACCAGAATACAACATCGTCTTACTAATTTTGTCATTGTCATTGGCAAATACATAAAACTACTAGAAATTAAAAACAATTTACCATGTAATCGCGTTCTTCATTTGTTATTTGAGCTTGTCTCATCGGGGTCCGTACCCCAAACACTGGACATCTATCCTCTTGAAGGCGTGCTTCTCCACATCGGCTATAGCTAACTCAAATTCGACCGTACGGATCTCTTCGTCGATGTTAAACTCAGGCTTCTTCATTCTCTCTAACAGATCACGTTCCGCTTGCTTCTGGATGAATGTTTTATCCAACTCGTGTGCTTCTTCATTCTCTCTAATTATGGTTTGCAGTTCATTGATTATCGACATCATCTTTCGTGTTTCTTCCAATATCTGCACACATCCATCATTGAATCTCTTGTTTAAACCAAAAACAGAATCGATGCATCCATTTTTTCACAGTTGATGTATTGCCGGAAACAGAAATGGGTTTGTAAAAGGAAAGAGAAAAAAAGAGAGATGATAGATTCGTTTCTATCGACTAATATATATATATATAGAATGCAAAAAGATGATTAAAGAGCGATGCGACGTCTTTATTTTAACATTATTATTATTATTAAATATATTTATTTATTTTAGTAAATCAGCCTTACACGTATTATAACTCAGCCGGAAAATTATAACTAAGTCATCATACTTCAACAGATCAGCCACAATGGGTGTAATAAGTCATAAAATAATATCATAACTCATTCATTATATTTAATTTTTTCTTAATTGGCATTTAATACATTAAGTCGCAACGTTCGATCATACTTCTCCACCGTTATATAAGTCTCGCCTGGAGGACTTTGTAACCATCCAGAATACGAAGGGTTTTCACGTCTACACCATGAGAGATCGTTTACATGGCGATAACCAACGATCCGTCCGCCAAAAAAGAGAATCAGATTTGCATACTTTGAACATCACGTCTCTTCCTGATGATCTTGTTATTACTATGTTGCTACAAATCATGCAGACTGGTTTCCGGTTCTTTTGTCGTGCTAAGGCGACATGCAGGCGCTTTAGAGATCTTGCAAACTCGACGGTTTTCCACAGAAGTGTGGATTTCTATTTCATGCGGGTACCTTGGCCGCAGCATCCGCCTCCGATGTATTTCAACCAGCGTTGTCTCGCACATAACAACCGTCGGGTCTGTTGATAAAGGGAGGTTAATGTTTACTTCTTCACGGCCGATGAGACGGAGGGTCTGAGGATGTTACAACAAGCTGCTGCGCTTCGTTGGGAGCCTGCTATCTACATCTACTCGATGATCGTCAAAACTATTTTCAATCTTGAAGGTATCAGGCGTCGTGATTTTCAGTTAACAAGGGAATCGGCAAAAAGGATTCGTGATAAGATCTGCGATCCGTATACATTAATCTTAAGAAACCAACTTTCTCGCATATTAAAAGTGCTAAGGGAAGGGGTAGGTTTAGGGTCTGTGGTGAAATGTAGGTGTGCAGTGCACAAGCAATGGTAGTCTTGGTGGTACGATCGCAAGATTGGTATACTGTGTGACTCATGCTTTTGGGAGATGGAGGTCTTGTTTTTCTGCAAGTTTATAGATCACCACTTTCCCTTGTGGTATGGGTAGATAACTCAGTAGTTAAAGTGTAATAACTCAATCGTTCGAATAATACCTCAGTCGTAATTATAATTCAATTGTGTTTCCAATTATCTTTCCTATATCGTGTTTCCAATATATTCTCAATATATTCGCATGCAACGTTTATGGTCGTTACTCTTTACGAGAGTTGATATAATTGAAAATGCACGAACATCGTGTTTCCATTTGATGTTTTTTACACCGCATAGTAATTTCAGTAATCATCACGTTTGTTCAGTGGTTAAATTAGACTTAATTCACAAAAGAATTCAAAAAATTCAAAATTTCGAATTCTTTTTAACAGTATTTACGTTACCACTGAGTTATATTCTCTTTGCGACTGAGTTATTGAATAATTCACTATTTAAAAATTAACTTTTTGCATATATTTAAAACAATTGTTATTACATATATATTCATTTTCAGATTATTGACAGTATATTCACATCCCATTCACAATTTAAAAAAAAAAAAAAAAAGCTAACTCTGTCTAAGTAAAGCCTATGGTGTATGACAATGTATGGTTTAGGGTTTAGGGTTTAGGGTTTGTGTTATATCGTTCCGCACGATTAGTTTGAAAATACACGAACATGATGTAATTTCATGATCTTTATCAGATAAAGGTCATATTAACTCGCTGTTTACATGAAAAGTAAAATAAAATTCACATTTTCTGCATTCGAGGTTAAGCTGAGTTATCGTGAATACACGGCTGACTTATCATAAATCAAAAATATTGAGATAGCGTATTTAAGAATCGACTAACATTGGTTAGAGAACAAAATGTTTAGATAACTAAATGTTCGACCTCGGGATTTGTGAAGCAGATCGAGTTTTCGTTTGGGGAAGAGTTGTTTTTATTCATTTTTATTTTTTTTATTTTTGTTAAATTATTATTTTCTTTGGGGAAAAGCGTGTTTATGGGAAGACGCAACCCACCATTACGTGTCTTCTAGCCGCATAGTAATTTCAGTAATCATCACGTTTGTTCAGTGGTTAAATTAGGCTTAATTCACAAAAGAATTCAAAAAAATTCAAAATTTCGAATTCTTTTTAACAGTATTTACGTTACCACTGAGTTATATTCTCTTTGCGACTGAGTTATAGAATAATTTACTATTTAAAAATTACTTTTTTGCATATATTTAAAACAATTGTTATTAAATATATATTCATTTTCAGATTATTGACAGTATATTCACATCCCATTCACAATTTAAAAAAAAAAAAAAAAAAAGCTAGCTCTGTCTAAGTAAAGCCTATGGTGTATGACAATGTATGGTTTATGGTTTGTGTTATATCGTTCTGCACGATTAGTTTGAAAATGCACGAACATGATGTAATTTCATGATCTTTATCAGATAAAGGTCATATTAACTCGCTGTTTACATGAAAAGTAAAAAAAAATTCACATTTGCTGCATTCGAGGTTAAGCTGAGTTATCTTTAATACACGGCTGACTTATCATAAATCAAAAATATTGAGATAGCGTATTTAAGAATCGACTAACATTGGTTAGAGAACAAAATGTTTAGATAACTAAATGTTCAACCTCGGGATTTGTGAAGCAGATCGAGTTTTCGTTTGGGGAAGAGTTGTTTTTATTCATTTTTATTTTTTTATTTTTGTTAAATTATTATTTTCTTTGGAGAAAAGCGTGTTTATGGGAAAACGCAACCCACCATTACGTGTCTTCTAGCCGCATAGTAATTTCAGTAATCATCACGTTTGTTCAGTGGTTAAATTAGGCTTAATTCACAAAAGAATTCAAAAAATTCAAAATTTCAAATTCTTTTTAACAGTATTTACGTTACCACTGAGTTATATTCTCTTGCGACTGAGTTATAGAATAATTCACTATTTAAAAATTACTTTTTTGCATATATTTAAAACAATTGTTATTACATATATATTCATTTTCAGATTATTGACAGTATATTCACATCCCATTCACAATTTAAAAAAAAAAAAAAAAAAGCTAACTCTGTCTAAGTAAAGCCTATGGTGTATGACAATGTATGGTTTAGGGTTTAGGGTTTGTGTTATATCGTTCCGCACGATTAGTTTGAAAATGCACGAACATGATGTAATTTCATGATCTTTATCAGATAAAGGTCATATTAACTCGCTGTTTACATGAAAAGTAAAAAAAAAATTCACATTTACTGCATTCGGGGTTAAGCTGAGTTATCGTGAATACACGGCTGACTTATCATAAATCAAAAATATTGAGATAGCGTATTTAAGAATCGACTAACATTGGTTAGAGAACAAAATGTTTAGATAACTAAATGTTCGACATCGGGATTTGTGAAGCAGATCGAGTTTTCGTTTGGGGAAGAGTTGTTTTTATTCATTTTTATTTTTTTTATTTTTGTTAAATTATTATTTTCTTTGGGGAAAAGCGTGTTTATGGGAAAACGCAACCCACCATTACGTGTCTTCTAGCCGCATAGTAATTTCAGTAATCATCACGTTTGTTCAGTGGTTAAATTAGGCTTAATTCACAAAAGAATTCAAAAAAATTCAAAATTTCAAATTCTTTTTAACAGTATTTACGTTACCACTGAGTTATATTCTCTTTGCGACTGAGTTATAGAATAATTCACTATTTAAAAATTACTTTTTTGCATATATTTAAAGCAATTGTTATTACATATATATTCATTTTCAGATTATTGACAGTATATTCACATCCCATTCACAATTTAAAAAAAAAAAAAAAAAAGCTAACTCTGTCTAAGTAAAGCCTATGGTGTATGACAATGTATGGTTTAGGGTTTAGGGTTTGTGTTATATCGTTCCGCACGATTAGTTTGAAAATGCACGAACATGATGTAATTTCATGATCTTTATCAGATAAAGGTCATATTAACTCGCTGTTTACATGAAAAGTAAAAAAAAATTCACATTTACTGCATTCGGGGTTAAGCTGAGTTATCGTGAATACACGGCTGACTTATCATAAATCAAAAATATTGAGATAGCGTATTTAAGAATCGACTAACATTGGTTAGAGAACAAAATGTTTAGATAACTAAATGTTCGACATCGGGATTTGTGAAGCAGATCGAGTTTTCGTTTGGGGAAGAGTTGTTTTTATTCATTTTTATTTTTTTTATTTTTGTTAAATTATTATTTTCTTTGGGGAAAAGCGTGTTTATGGGAAAACGCAACCCACCATTACGTGTCTTCTAGCCGCATAGTAATTTCAGTAATCATCACGTTTGTTCAGTGGTTAAATTAGGCTTAATTCACAAAAGAATTCAAAAAAATTCAAAATTTCAAATTCTTTTTAACAGTATTTACGTTACCACTGAGTTATATTCTCTTTGCGACTGAGTTATAGAATAATTCACTATTTAAAAATTACTTTTTTGCATATATTTAAAACAATTGTTATTACATATATATTCATTTTCAGATTATTGACAGTATATTCACATCCCATTCACAATTTAAAAAAAAAAAAAAAAAAGCTAACTCTGTCTAAGTAAAGCGTATGGTGTATGACAATGTATGGTTTAGGGTTTAGGGTTTGTGTTATATCGTTCCGCACGATTAGTTTGAAAATGCACGAACATGATGTAATTTCATGATCTTTATCAGATAAAGGTCATATTAATTCGCTATTTACATGAAAAGTTCAAAAAAATTCACATTTGCTGCATTCGAGGTTAAGCTGAGTTATCGTAAATACACGGCTGACTTATCATAAATCAAAAATATTGAGATATCGTATTTAAGAATCGACTAACATTGGTTAGAGAACAAAATGTTTAGATAACTAAATGTTCGACCTCGGGATTTGCGAAGCAGATCGAGTTTTCGTTTGGGGAAGAGTTGTTTTTATTCATTTTTATTTTTTATTTTTGTTAAATTTTTATTTTCTTTGGGAAAAGCGTGTTTATGGGAAAACGCAACCAACCATTACGTGTCTTCTAGCCGCATTGTAATTTCAGTAATCATCACGTTTGTTCAGTGGTTAATTTAGGATTAATTCACAAAAGAATTCAAAAAAATTCAAAATTTCGAATTCTTTTTAACAGTATTTACGTTACCACTGAGTTATATTCTCTTTGCGACTGAATTATACAATAATTCACTATTTAAAAATTACTTTTTGCATATATTTAAAACAATTGTTATTACATATATATTCATTTTCAGATTATTGACAGTATATTCACATCCCATTCACAATTTAAAAAAAAAAAAAAAAAAAAAGCTAACTCTGTCTAAGTAAAGCCTATGGTGTATGACAATGTATGGTTTATGGTTTGTGTTATATCGTTCTGCACGATTAGTTTGAAAATGCACGAACATGATGTAATTTCATGATCTTTATCAGATAAAGGTCATATTAACTCGCTGTTTACATGAAAAGTAAAAAAAAATTCACATTTACTGCATTCGGGGTTAAGCTGAGTTATCGTGAATACACGGCTGACTTATCATAAATCAAAAATATTGAGATAGCGTATTTAAAAATCGACTAACATTGGTTAGAGAACAAAATGTTTAGATAACTAAATGTTCGACATCGGGATTTGTGAAGCAGATCGAGTTTTCGTTTGGGGAAGAGTAGTTTTATTCATTTTTATTTTTTTTATTTTTGTTAAATTATTATTTTCTTTGGGGAAAAGCGTGTTTATGGGAAGACGCAACCCACCATTACGTGTCTTCTAGCCGCATAGTAATTTCAGTAATCATCACGTTTGTTCAGTGGTTAAATTAGGCTTAATTCACAAAAGAATTCAAAAAAATTCAAAATTTCGAATTCTTTTTAACAGTATTTACGTTACCACTGAGTTATATTCTCTTTGCGACTGAGTTATAGAATAATTCATTATTTAAAAATTACTTTTTTGCATATATTTAAAACAATTGTTATTACATATATATTCATTTTCAGATTATTGACAGTATATTCACATCCCATTCACAATTTAAAAAAAAAAAAAAAAAAGCTAACTCTGTCTAAGTAAAGCCTATGGTGTATGACAATGTATGGTTTAGGGTTTAGGGTTTAGGGTTTGTGTTATATCGTTCCGCACGATTAGTTTGAAAATGCACGAACATGATGTAATTTCATGATCTTTATCAGATAGAGGTCATATTAACTCGCTGTTTACATGAAAAGTAAAAATAAATTCACATTTGCTGCATTCGAGGTTAAGCTGAGTTATCGTGAATACACGGCTGACTTATCATAAATCAAAAATATTGAGATAGCGTATTTAAGAATCGACTAACATTGGTTAGAGAACAAAATGTTTAGATAACTAAATGTTCGACATCGGGATTTGTGAAGAATATCGAGTTTTCGTTTGGGAAGAGTTGTTTTTATTCATTTTTATTTTTTTTATTTTTGTTAAATTATTATTTTTTTGGGGAAAAGCGTGTTTATGGGAAGACGCAACCCACCATTACGTGTCTTCTAGCCGCATAGTAATTTCAGTAATCATCACGTTTGTTCAGTGGTTAAATTAGGCTTAATTCACAAAAGAATTCAAAAAAATTTAAAATTTCGAATTCTTTTTAACAGTATTTACGTTACCACTGGGTTATATTCTCTTTGTGACTGAGTTATATAATAATTCATTAATTTAAAACTTACTTTTGTGCATATATTTAAAACCATTGTTATTTACATATATATTCATTTTCAGATTATTGACAGTATATTCACATCCCATTCACAATTTAAAAAAAAAAAAAAAAAAAGCTAACTCTGTCTAAGTAAAACCTATGTGGTATGACAATGTTGGTTTAGGGTTTAGGGTTTGTGTTATATCGTTCCGCACGATTAGTTTGAAAATGCACGAACATGATGTAATTTCATGATCTTTATCAGATAAAGGTCATATTATTCACATTTGCTGCATTCGAGGTTAAGCTGAGTTATCGTAAAATACACGGCTGACTTATCATAAAATCAAAAATATTGAGATAGCGTATTTAAGAATCTTTTTTTTTCTTTTAAACGAACTTTTTTTTGGTTTCAATTACTCTTTTCTTTGCTGGAAAAGCGTGTTATAGGGAAACGCACCCCATCATTACGTGTCTATCCGCACAGTAAATTCAGTAATTATCACGTTGTACAGACGTTAAATACTACTACTTATTAAAGTTTAATTCAATAAATTCAAAAAAAACTCAAAATTCAAAATTTCGAATTCAACACATACGTTGCGACTGAATTATATGATTTCGGCTGAGTTATGTTCTTTTTTTTTTTTTTTTGAATTACTCTCATAATCATTTGTGAAGATACATGGTAACTAAATTACTTAAACAAATAATTATTATCGCTAGAACAACAAAAACCGCAACAACCGCATCTTCAACTCCTTAGCTATTACATCTCTCTTTTTGTCAATCATCGCCTTGAGCCTAAGTAACTCATTATCGTTTTAAGTTTGGAGATCATGGAGGTGAGCAATCGCGTCTCTATGGACAGTAAGAGATTCACGCATTTCATTCATAGTAGGAGACTCATGAATTTCTTATCTTACTTTGTTAATTCCTCCATCATAGCTTCATCCCACCATTTCGAAATGTGATATCCCCATCCTACACATACATATTGAAAACCAAATTTAACAATTTAATTCGTAAATTGAACCGTAAAACAAAATCCGACCAAACATTGAACTACTTACAAATCTTTCTTGACATGTGTAAAAGAGTCTTCCCGGATTCGGATTTGTCATGGAAGATTCAAGCAGTGCCCTTCCACCACAGAAACAAACACTAGGGATCCCATAATGATCAGCATCATCAAATTCAATTGGATCTATGTTGGGCAAACAAAGAGTAAGAACTTTCTGATATTGTGAAGAAAATAGAGATCGATATAGAGATGAAAAATTAGGGTAATCTAGTATATAAATAGAAAGAAAAAGACGGAATACGAAAGGTTGCGTATATAGAGTATCACACAGCGGCTGCATTATACTGTTTTTTAAATCGCATAATTTTGTTAATTAATACATATGTAATTATTTTGAGATATTTTGATAATAAAATCACATATACTATATTTGGATATTGGCTGATTATTAAAACGTAACGGCTGGTCTTATGACGGCATGGCTGCGGTACAACAAATTCATTCGTTGTTTCGATGGTTGTAGCCCATGTGAGTAAGAGACCCTTTTTGAAATAGTTAATTAAAAATTGATTTAGATCTCTAAGACCATATCTATTGTCGGAGATGGTCTAATACACATCTGCTTATTTTTCTGATAATTGAAAATACAATACAATAACCTTGTAGATAAAATCAGAAACAACCAAATTCATTAAACATATCTTCCAAATCTTTCCCACACGCTCATATTCATCCATTGGGGCTTATCGCTACAAGATCTCACTTTGAGCCAGATATCATTCATCTGAATTATGTATACTTGTCGACCCGTCAAATTAAACTGCGTCCACACTGTTGTAGTACGCATCGGATGCCACGAGTATTTGCGCTACATATAAGAAAAAAGAAAAGAACAAAAAATGATCCATATATAACAGTCAAATAAATTTTTAGCTTTCTTAATATCACATATCAGTGCTTACCGCGAGTGTGTAAAACCATTTTTTCTTATAATGGAATGGAATGGAGCTAAAAGTCGGCCACGCATGCTCCCAATTGTTTTTCAGGATCTCTCTAAAGGCGCCATATAGTTTGAAATCGAACTCTTCAAACGTGTCAGAGGTTTTGTCAACAGGGTTTAGAACGGGAAGATTATCACGTCCATCAGCGTTAAGGATCGCTTTAACCTCTTTGTCAACTGACTATTGATGGAAGGAATAACGTCCATGGCGATAAGAAGATGTAACACAGTTATAAATAGAGAAAATTCGCTGGAATATGAGACAGGGAGAATAAGCTCGAAATATGAGAAGAAAAATTAGGGTAATCTAATATAAATAGGGAAAAAAAGGGAGAGGAATGCGAAAGGTTACGGTTGTTAACTTATGGTTTCGAGACAAATTTTCGTTTCATCACGGAAAACTAAAAGGTTGCGTATATATCACATAGTGGCTGAATTATATGTTAAATGGTGTATCAATAATGCTTCATTGCTGATTTATTTATCTCATTATGGATGAGTTATTTTGTTCATAATTAATTTCATGTCTGATTTATCATATTCATTTGTCAAAATACATGGGTGAACTAACACAAAAGTTAATTTTCAGATAATTGAAAATAGATTAAAATAAAATTTCCCTAAAAATGTAAAGAAAATCTTTCCACACTTTCTTATTCATCCAGTAGGGCTTATCTTTATTATTTCTATGCTTCCAAATGAGATGACGAATCTCTCCTCGGTATACTTCTCGAACCACCAAATTAACTACTGCTTCCACACCGTAAAAGTATGTCTCGGATCCCACGTGTATTTACGCTACTCATAAAAAAAAATAATAAATAAAAATAATATATTCATAAGAAACACATTGAATTGTTAGTCTGCTTAATATCAAGGGAAATATCGGTACTGCTTGCTTACCGCGAGTGTTAAAAACCATTGTTTCCTATAATGGAATGGAATGCATCGAGAAGTCGGCCACGCATGTACCCAATTGTCTCTCAGAATATGTGAATGCGCAATATAGTTTGAAATCGAACTCTTTAAACGTGTCAGAGGTTTTGTCAAGATTGAAACCAAAACCACTACCAGGGTTTAGAACGGATAGATTCTCACGATCAGCCGTATAGGATCGCTTTAACATCTCCGTGAAACTGACTTCTGATTTGAGGAACACCTTCCATGTCGATAAGAATATGTAACAGAAAGAAATAGAGAAAATGACGAACAATATGAGGGTAATCTGATATAAATAGAGAAAATACGGAGAGGAATGCGAAAGATTACGTTTGTTAACTGATGGTTTCGCGCCAAGTTTGTTAACCTTTGTTTTGGCGGCTAATATCTGAGTTATATTGTTAACTAATGTACAACTAATGCTTAATAGATTATTTAACGATTCATTGTGGCTGAGTTATATTGTTGATTGATTTATTAATAATTTCCGTTTCACGGCTGATTCATAAATGCATTGCTGCTGATTTATATTGTTAATTGAAGTACTAATAATGCGTACTGGCTGAGTTATATCTAATGTCCACAAAATAAACATTCTAGAAATAAAACATAAAATTACATAGAAAATTGTCTGCCTCCTTAGTCAATAAATCCCTTGTAATGTTCAGGTGCCTCCGCCATTATCTGCTGCCATCTTAAGCCGTAAACCCTGAATGTTCCCATCACATAGGCCATCAAAAGTAACACCAAGGCGAGACATTCAATGTATTTTAGCGCATACACACCGCAGTCTCCGGGATTCTCGTTTTGAGGCACATTTTGGACTCTTCCATGTGAAAGTAAACGGCTTGTAGAGATAATGTTTTGAACTATATATATCGTTCACCATGTACGGAATCATTTCCCTAAACGGCCTACAAGCTTCAAGAATTTCTGATCTTTTCTCCAGAACATATATGCTATCGTAGCAATCAATGTGGCCACGAGCCAGGTCCACGTCCAGCGCCACCCAATGATTACCTCCGGTATGTACAACGAAATACACATGCCAAACTTCATTCAGCCACGTCGTACGAGTCTGTTGATCTTCCGGATACAAACCTTTGACTACAGATTCATAGTTGGTCCCGGTAAACGTGAACTCCCTAGGACTCTTTTTGAACTCACGATGATAATCACGGACCATGTAAGTGGTGAAGTACTGATCTACAAACGCAATGCCTTTGGTATGATATGGGCAGGGTTCAGTAATCAACCTACGTCTGAGGACTTTCTGGTACGCACTGATATGCTGAAATAAAAAGCATAGCTCAGTCATAATGTATATAATACGTCTGTCTCAGCTCTAACGTATTCAAATTATTAATATAACTCAGCCAAATAAATCACAAGTCAGCACAACTCAGTCATAATGAATAATAAGTCATATAATAACTCAGTTATTACGAATAATAAGTCGTATAATAACTCAGCCGTAAAACTTACACTTTCGTTCAGCCATCCCCACGTTGTGTCGGCGGGCCACGATATTCGCGGGGTAATGATGACCCTATAGAACTCGTTAGGGTCGTTACAATTTCCCAATTTGCTGCCCCTGACAGACAAACACAAGTCAACATGTTAAAACAACATTGTTAACAATAAGCTGTAATTAAAAAATTAATGAACAAGATCATACTTCAGTTCTAATGCTATGTGTTCCGTCAGTTTCTTTAATCTATCCGGATCAACA